>LS056438.1:0-12310 GCA_900241095.1 Acartia tonsa
AAATGCAATTTAAATCGAATTTTTTTCATAGATTTTGACTATGAAATGTGGTGTTTTTATTGTAAATATGTAATCAGTTACCGGCAATCAAAATTTCTGACAAAGATAAGGTTATAATTTTATGTCTAGGCAACGTAATTTAATATCGTTTTTTATTTTATGAGCATTGTAAATCTTTCAAAATTTTCATTGTACATGAAATGCTATTTTGAAATGCCTAGAACTTTTTTATTTTTAAAGCTAAAGGCTTTAATTTTAGGGTATTGGGTCTACTTGTGGCAGTCTTTCAGTAGTTAAAACGTGGTATTTCTTGCAGAAGTCCTTTAAAATGTTGGAAACTAAATTGAAGAAAAATTCTATTGAATATAATCTTAGGTTGTTATTGATGAATTATAACTGGATCACTAAATTTAAGTTTTAATGTATATCATGAAACTACCTCTTTTGAATTCATTATGTTGTTAATGCTTAAAAGCTTATTACCCTGAACTGCAGCTGGTTTTCTAATCTTGTAAGCTGTAGTTATGGTGGTTGTCTGAATGTTTGTAAAAAATTCAAACAGAGAAATGCCTATCAATAGAATTAACACAGAAGTCTTCATGATTAGACAACTTCTATTGCACTGAAGCCCATAACTATTGGCATTCAAAGAGAATAAATGGTTTTTTCAAAGGAAGTTTTATAAGTTATTTTTTTGAAAATGTTTCTAGATTTTAAAACATGTACATTTATAGAATGATAATGAATGTTTGACCTTCAGACATAGACATGAACCATCTATGCCCAAGACTGTCAGTCAGTAGCCTACAGGTGGACTCTAAATAATACTGGTACCCAAAGTTTTATAAACACATTCCCTTGTGAATTTTGGCTACTTTTATTGAATTTTGATTGGTTGGCTCAAAACTTGCACTGTCTAAAGTTTTTGAAATACAGTTTTTTTCAATAGTTTCTTTTTAAATAATTTTATTTCTTACCATTAACAGCTTATTATGAAAGGATATGAATTAGTATAATATAAAAGAATGTAAAATAATTAAAAAGGACTGTCTGTGTATTTTGTTATTAGATATATAAATATTTGTGATAATAAATTACATAAGGCCAAATTCTATAATATTTCTTAGGTTAGCATGGGTAACCCTAACTTCTAGGCTAGCCTAGAAAATTTTACATAAGTTTGCCCATTGAGCCCAAAACTTTTGCTTTTCCATTTGAGTAAAAGCAAAATAAATGAGAAATAAGTTTTTAAATCATACTTTAAAACAGAGGCTTTGCCAAAAGAGGCCACTAGGGACAATTGAGGTGGGATATTTAAGTTTGAAAAAGAAAAAGTAAAAAACATTTTTTAGATTAAATTTAAGATTAAAGGAGAACCATATTAGTTGAGCAGTTACAGAGATCCTTTGGTACAGACAGACAGACACAGATCCTATTACTTTTTTACAAGGATTGAAAATTAAACTTGATACACAGACCTTCCATAATGAACATAACTTTCTGATTAATTGACAACATTATCCTCGTCATTACACATATCATTAAAGAATATCAATTATAATACAAAAGATTAATAGAAATTTATTTTAAGCTTTATATAAATGGATAATGAATATATGTAGATATTATGACAGTGGAAAAATTGACGTCAATTCAGGTTGCTAATTTTATTAGGATATATAAGTTGGAAGGAATTTTAATGTTAGGGGGAGATTTGAAAGCTGCATCAAATTTTAAGGATTTTTTATAAAATTCGTTTTTTGTATAATTCTTTATCTAAAAGCGGAAATACAATTTAAGTTAATTAATTTTGACATCTGTAATTGGTGGATTGAAATCTATCTGCGCTCTGATTAGAGAAGCTAACGTGTCGTACATCATTCACCCAATTAGAGCAGAGGTAGTTTCTAATCCACCTATCCTATTGGTCAAAATTAGTTAACTTAAATTGTATTTTCGCTTTTAGATAAAGAATTATACAAAAAAAACTATTTTTATAAAAATCCTTTGAATTTGATGCAGATTTTAAATCTCCCCCTAACATTAAAATTCCTTCAAACTTATATATCCTAATGTATATACTTATAGGTCATTTCGTTCACCCAGTATATAGTGGAGGTGATGGGGTAACAGGGTTGAAAATGATTTTATAACTGGTCTAAGTAATAATAAATCTTTTTTTACGTATTACTTATTGTAAAAATAGAATATGAATGGCTATCTTATTAAAAGTATAGATAAATGATATTAGATTTTATAATTTGATATTTAAAAATATCAAACAGTGTATTATGTAATAAATAAAAGTTTCTTGTCAAGTATTTTATAAATTGTTAATCACCTTTATATGGTATAATATACACCTTGTGATTGGTTGATTCATTAGGTTGAGTGTCCAAACGTTTCAACCACTCATAGATATTTACAGCAGGGTATATTTTATGTATCAATATTAGAGAAAGTACATCAATTTAGATCTCTGATAAATTCCAAATTAAAATAGATCCTTTATTATATTTAATTTTGTAAGTATGTAAATGTTTTATACTAGGGTTGTCATGGATATAAAATTCCAGTGCATAGCAGCATAACATTGTAATACATGATAGCAGAGAACAATATATACACAGAGAAATTGAGATTTTAAACAAAGCTCTCTCTCTCTCTATCCTGCTCTCTATCTCCAGGGATATAAAGGAATAAGACAATGGTCGATTGTGATGTAATTTTTAATGCTGCCACACACAAAAAAAATTCTGTAGGTTACAATTAGTGCTTGGAACGTGTGGAAACTAAAGTTAATGAATTCAATAAAAGTCCCCAAACTTAATAAGCCAATGAATAAGAAAACTTTGGGGACTAGTATGATAAACAGCTCAATGTCTCCTCCCTGCATTCTCTCTTAATATTTCCATAAAATTCTCTTAAACAAAATATTTTATGAAATCATCTAAATTCTCAGTTAAAATAAGTTAGCCTCAGATAAAACTTCCATACTTTTTTAGATTTTTTACAATTTGTATAAAAATTTGTGTGAAGAATAAGATCTTTTTGCCTTTTTGTTAGATATAAATAAATGTAAGGATAAGAGAATCCGCAGAAAAATGAGCCAAATCACTCCAGGAGAAAGTATACGTACTACCAGTACAAGGTAAATTTTTTATCTGTATCATACACCAGAGAGGAAGGGTACAGTGGACTGTAAATCATACTGGTACCCAAAGTTTTATAAACATGATTTTTTAATTAGAGTCTAAAAAACATAGGGTACTGTATCCTTATAGCGGCTACATGATTAATGTTTGTTGGTACTTGTCTTTAAACTATCTAATAATATGCTCTTTTTGATTTAACATAGGTTTTGATGACTTATGTATCCAACCCCCTTAATTTTGTCAGGTGGATGTGTATAAAAAATACATATAAAAATTTTCAGTATAAAGTACACTGATGACTGCCCACCTGGAGATAAAAGAACCAGGGTTGCCAGAATGGCCATGGTCCTGGAAAAAGAACTAAATCCACCGTAAGTTCATAAAAAATTCTTATTATATGGAAATTATTTCTTCCGGTCAGATAAGGTAAGGTGATATTGGGTTCTGTGTAGCGCTACTGGGATAGGTAAAGGCTGCGCTGAGTTCGATAAAAAGAAAAAACTACACCTCCTTGAATTCAATTTATTATAAAAAAATAAGGGGGTGGGGTTCCAGTGCTTCATGGATACTTTGAGGAAAGCACCTGTCATTTCTCGGTTTTTTTCATTGATTTATTTATCACTTATCTAACTTACCCATCTAATTGTTGATGCTAATTCAATAAATGTTAACTATTACAGGCCAAGAAGACCCAAGAAAAATGGAAAGAATTATCTTGCAGTACTTTGTGTACACTGGTGTTGTCTCACATTGTGCTACATGTTTTTCTGCTTTGTTATAAAGGTAGGTTCAAATAGTATCTACGCTCCTCAGGGCACTTTAGAGAAGGGTAAATGAACCCTAACTTTCAATTTTGGTTTCAAAAAGAAAACAATTGGGCAGTTTCTCTTATTCGTCTGCTACCAAATTATTTCCTGCTACTTGGCTGGTTAATACACACCACACCATTGGTTGTTTTTTGATGACCCAATAGAAAGGCGGCACAAGGACAGTGCGAGGGGGAGATACAGTTAGTTAACCCTTTTTTCTCTCTAGTATTTTACTCTAATATTACAAACCTTCCCTGGATCTATAAGAAGCTTTACTGAAAAGGAGAACTATATTATTCCAGTGGTTAATAACATCCTTTTACTTTGTATTAGGATAATTACTAAAAACAGTTTTTCTGTATATTTAGAATGCTACAAACAATAACTTGGGTTTGAGAGGAAACAAAACCAGTTCTGAAACAGGTATGGTTGTTGTATCGCCGCAGGGAAGCATACCTTGAGTATTTGGGTCAAGTACTAAATGAAAATTCCCAAACCTCTTAATCCTTACCCTGATAAATCAGAGAAGACGACAATTCCTCCAGAGACCCCCCCTCTAGAGTTACAGTTTTCATCTCAAAATAAAGAGATTCGTGAACTATCTGTGTTTTCCTCCGTCGAACAGAGAGTACAGGATGATTGGCTGCGCGATTTAAGATCTCAAAAATCTCAATCGGGGCAAAACAGTTGTTCTTTACTCAAATTCATTCATTCTTATCACTTTTTGTAATGCTTACAACAATTATTTTTTTTATAGTAGAGGCTACTGAACAAAACGCCAGCTTTACTGTTCAAATATCAGATCAAACTCTCATGGATATTCCAACCACTGAGGCTTCTAATGTACTTGGCGACTATTTTGATAAAATCAAAGCTCTTGTAACTGGGACAAACACTAAACAAGAAAATGACAATCTCACAACTAATGTTGACTATAATAGATCATCAAAACACCAAAAGCAGGAAATTGACCCAATAGCTGTCCTTCTAAGCCATCAGAAGAATAACAATGAAAGTTTAACACTGGATGAAGCAGTAAGCTTTCTGTTACTTAAAAGAAGTTTAGAGTTGTCTGGTGAATTGGAAACAGAGAATCTTGTCACAGAGGAGAATGAGAATGTTATACCAAAATGTAGTGGTGAAACTAGGAAAAACAAGGTAACATTTAAATAACAAAAAATATATCACAAAGAACTTATATATCTATACCACAAAATAAATTTATTAAGGTAACCCCAGTCTAATATCTTAATGTATTATGACTATTAAGAAACTTTATTGAACCTCTACTTAGATTCTGGCTTCTGGAAACTTGTATATTGTGCTTTGTTAAAGTTTAAAAGTTAAAACATTGTTATGATATTTTTCAGAAAAGAAAGGATACTTCAGCAAATGCCTATTTCTGTGGTTACTTTGTATTTGCTACAATCTACATCATCGTAGTCTGGTAATTGTTTTTTCTATACAAAGAGATCGATAATTTGTTATGTGAAATAACATAAGCATATTTTTCAAATTCTCAAATTTTTCTGGTGAAAATAAAAACTTGATAAAGAGTTTTATCATTATTAACAGGACTGGAGGAATAATGGATTCAGAGGACACTGGAAATCAACAGCCTGAGCTGAAAGATTGCAAAGTTGAATTTAATAGCAGAACACAGGAATATTTTATATTGATTAAAATCATTTTGACAGATGATGCAAAGAAAATATCAAAAAAGTAAACAAATGAGTGGATTTGGATAATATAAGATTATGTGTCATTTGTATTGGAATTCTAATTATAATTCTTAAGTACATGATAGCTCTACAAGCTTTTCAAAAGTATTTAAATTTAAACTTAATCTAAGAAATATAAAATATGTGTAACCCAGGGATGGACAACTACTACTGTCATCAAAATTGAAATGGTTACAGTACCTGGACCACTTGGCAGAAACTACAGGATGATAAATCATGGGTATATATATAGTTTTAAAAACATAAAATGAAATTAATTATTGCAAAATTTACCAAAATTATCTACCGCAATTACATTCAAGGAGAAATTTTGGGTATTTCTTTCATGGCAATGCATTTTAAGGGACGATTCATCGTATTTTCACAGTAGCTTTTTTTAGGTTAGGTGATTGCCCTGCAGGTTTAGGCAATTGGCCCTGCATAGTTAGAACTCCCAACAGGGGCTGGAAATAGGAGAAATTTTACTGTGACAAAAACAACAAATCACCCCTTATGAGGCATTGCCACAAAAGGGACTATAGCAGAAATCTTTTCAGGGGTCAAAAGAGTTTGGAGCCAAGAAGATTGCCTAATGAGGGTGAACTCCTTTGCACCTGTTCAACTTGTGTCTACAGAAGAAATGGACTTGGATCTAATCCGGACAGTAAGTTTTACATTATGAATGAAGGGCCAAAATCTTAAATATAAGTTGATTTAATCTGTAAAAATTTCAAAAATCAATAACTCAATTGCTATTTTAGTGTTTTTCCACCGGTCTTCTAAAACTGACTTCCCTCCAGCCTACAAAGACCTTTTCATGGAGCCTAGACCACCTTCTTACTCACAGGTATAAGAGTAATATTCTATTTTTAGCTTCAATTAAATTAACTTTAATTAAGTTTTTAAAAATAATATCTATAAGTGTTTTTGGAAATATATTTTAAAAAGGTGGGGTGTTAGTTCTTTATCTTTTACTTAATACCTGCAAGGGCTACTCTTTGTCCAATCTTCCCTACTTTAAAAAAAAACAGCCCTTTCTTATTTCCAATTTATTTCAGTGCTCCCAGCCAATTCAGCTAGATTCCTTCATATGATCCATACAGAGGGAGTGTCTGATTGAATCTCCCTAACAAACATAAATTGATTCAATATAAGATTTTCAAAATAAAGTTTTAATTTTGAAATGGTTTCTTGCTAAATTATTTCACTTTATTTTTGTACTTTGATTTTTCTAAATTTGAACATGTTATCATACTCACAAATAAAATGTTTTTTTTTTTAAATACATTTAGGCCCAGTTAACAAAAGACAAAGGTCGACCTCAGGAAATTTTAGGTCGACCTATAGAAGCTTTAGGTTGACCGATTTTATAAAGGTATTTTTGGGTTGTACTTGTTTAGGTTGACCTACAGAAAAAATCGGTCGACCTTTAAAAGTTATTTGTAAACTGGGCATTAGATCTCTGTGATTAATGTATTAATCAAATATTTGTAGTAAAATTGTGTAATCTATACTACCCTCTTTCTGTATATTTAAAATAAAGAATACATTTCTAAAAATAGGTTTATTGGTCATGTAAATCAGTACAATAATACATGCTTGATAGGCAGTTAAGAAAGTTATGAAATATTTCATAATAAAGTTAAAAATAAAACATTTATGTAAGATATAAATTGGAGTTATATAAGTATAAATTTTAAGAATTAAATTGAAGGTATTAAACTTTAAAAAAAATTAGTGAAAAGAAGTGTTAACATATTCATTCAGATGTAATGATATTGACTAGAGTTATAAGAACAATAATTAGAGTTATAGCAAGAGCTACTGAAGAAAGAATAACAGCTACAAGGGGAAGTATACAAGTATCTGTCAACAGGTCACTGTCCTCGTCATCTGATTTAGATTCATTGTCATTTAGATTTAGATTACCAATAGAGTCATCTTCTAGTTTTTTGTTTGATGTTACATTATACAAGTCATCTTTTGTCATGTTTTCTTTATTTGTATTTGCATTGACTTGTCTTCTATTCCGAAAAAATGGAAAGTAGTCCTCTCTTGTTGTTTGTTCACTAAATAGGATAATGTACATTTAAATCTATTCAAAACTAACTAATAAATTCTTTTTATAATACTGACCTGTCACTCAGGAAGGGAGAGAATGGAGTTGATGTCTTTAAGTTTGATGTTGATATTGTAGTAGTAGTTGTTGTTATTGTCGTAGTTGTCTCTGAAGTAGTAGTAGTTTTAATAGATGTTGTAATTGTAGTAGATGTACCGGTTGTTGAGGATGTTGACGTAGTTGAAGAAGTTACAGTTGTGGTTGTTGGTTTAATTGTAGTAGTACTCTCTCTTGTTGTTGTTGAACTCATAGTGCTTGACACAGAAGGTAGTACAGTAGTTACAAAAGTTGCTAGAGTAGATTCAATGAAAGACTGAGCTGACAAATTACTATTTAGAGAGTCACCACTAGGAGGGGATAAAGAAGTTGTTCCAGATATTGATCTAAAAAAGTAAAATACAAATACTTTTAATATTTAATTAAATAAGCACTAAAACTTGATTTCTTAATGTGATACTCTAAGCATAAAATTGATTGAAAGTGTGGAACCTAATATGAAACTTTTTCAATTTACCTTACAGTAAATCTGACTTGTTGTTTCTCTTTCTTGGGATTATGACATCTTATGAGCAATACTAAAATAATATGTGACAATACTAGTTCTCCTTTATGAAGATAGATTTCTATTTTTCTAATCATTTCTCATTTTCTTACCTGCTGCAATAACCAAAGCAATTATCAGAATAAGTGAGCAAAGATAATAATGGAAGTTTTCCTGAATTTTGAATATAGTATCATAAATAAGAGATTTTAAACTTTTTAGTAATGAATTCCTAATCAATATTTTTTTTATAAAATTGTTCATCTTTAACCTTCAAATATTGAAGACATGACCCTTCATCTTCATCATCCAACTTCTGACTCTCATCAAAAGGTCTGGAGGAGCCAAGATCATTTCTTTCCTTTCTGGCTTCAGGTTTCCTTACTGCTGGTAGGTCATCTGGCTAAATAAGAAAAAAATATTCTTGTTAGAACTACTATTATAGAAACAAGTAAATTAATGTCGATTGAATAGCAAAGCAAATCAAGTTGAGTGTAGTTTACAGTATTAAATAGAAAAGAGCATTTAGACAGACAGACTGGCTTTAAGAAGATCACAGGTGAAAATTATAAAACTGAAATTTTTCTTTAAATGAATAGTTTTAAAATCTATTAAATGTGTTCTAAAATTTTCCTTATAATAGGTAAAATATTATTACAACAGACACACAAGGTACTTTAAATGGTCATTATATCTATTAATTAATCTACAAAAAAACCGTAAAATTTTTATGTCATGAATCTTTTGTCCACATTTAATTTACTTGCATAAGTAATACAGAATATTAATTATTATGTATAAAAGAAATATATAATTTAGGACTATTAAGCTAATAATTTATTTTCAACACTGTTAATGTATAAAATAAGGTTTAGTACAGAAAAAATTACTTAATGAAAGTGTATGATCATGAATAGCATTAAATAATTATAACTATAGATTGTTAAAGTGATAAATTTTATACTTTTTGTGTTAGATAAAATAACTAGTTTTAGGTTGAATTTATGCAGAGTGTGCCAAACACATTTTGTCAAGTAAGGCAAAGTACACAAATATTTTATCAATTCCCCCCATCCCATAAGTGCCCCTAGAGGCCTCTAGGAGGCGTAGCCGCTAGTATATCCATATGTTGATTAAAAATTTTACAAGTTAAGAAAAGCATGCCAATACTTCATCAAGTAAAGCAAAGCAGACCAATATTTTGACAAGTAAAGCAGAGTATGCCAATATTTCAACAAGGAATGCGGAGTATGCCAAAACAGAGTATTGTCACACACTGTTTAACTTGATCCGAATTTTCTTTAAAAGATGCATATTCTCACCTCTATATTAACTCTCTGTTTCCATCTGTTGTAATGAATGCCATCCACTGTTTCTGTAGTCCACCTTGAGCCAGCAGATTTTCTCTGCAATATAATGCACTCAAATTTATATTAAACCATTTTTTTTTCTTCACATTTTCTTTGCGTGAAAGATAGAGGGCCATTTTTGAGTGACTTTTTAAATATGGGTATGACACATAACTGAGAGTTGGCAATTTATGAATATTTCCATCCTGGCGGGCACAGGATACCAGCAAACCTGACAGGGTCATCCGGGTAAAGAGCAAAAATATTTTTTTCTATTTAAACAAGGCAATTTATGTTACCAAAATAATAAAATATCCTTATATTGAATACAGGTGTTCAAGTAATCAAGTGATCCTCCAGGTCTCCAGAAATCTTTAAAAGGCTCCTGTGACCGAATTTTTAATAATATTTTATATTCATTGGTTTAATATTTATATTCATTGGACTTTTATTTCATTTTATTGGTTGGTTCATTTACTTGATCCAAATGTTTCAACCAAAAATTGTAATCTATAGAAGCAATAATTTTGTTAATTATCATTGGGGATCAATTTGTTGGCCCTTATGATATTCTTAGATTAAATTTGAAATTTGGACCATATTTAGAATAATTTTCTAAGTAAATACTTACAGGTGATTCCAGCCTGATAGATTTGAATGTAAGATCATTGTTGTAACTAAGTTCATTTTTGTTATTTCTTACTCCTTCATCATAGAAAGAGTTATTCAAATTATTATACATAATCACACATTTTACCTAAATTTTTTTATTTATACATAAATTTAAATTTTCTTGGTTATGTATTAAAAGTTTATAAAAAGTTATATGAAACAGAATTTCTTGTTTAGATTTATGACTGAAAAATTAAAATAACAAATATATTGTCTATTGAATTGTCTCTATTTCATGAAAACAATTTAAATACTAAACAATCATATCAATGTATAAAAAATCAAAATTCACTAGACCAATTAATTTCTCCTTTAAAACTATACTGGTTAATAAGTTATCAATAAATAATTAACATGATTAATAGAAGTTTGAAACAGACAATAAAGAAAAAGAGAGGGGAAAACTATATGAACTATATCCTGCAAAACAGATTCAAACTTTGGATATTATGTATAACCACAAAAAAATAACATATGCTAAAAGTTACAAGAAAGGGATAACAAGAAAAAGGAATTATTAACACCTAATACTCAATTTTGCATATGTATATATACATATATTGTATTGTATGATAATTAAGTGGAAAGACCAAGAAAAAGAGTGAGAAATAGGAAAGCCATTTTCAATCAATAATTAATGAAAGAAAATTAATTATTAACAAGGTCAGGGCAACTTCATGTTCAATGTTAAGAAATGTATTTTATTGGGAATAATTAACATGCATGAATTTATATTATGTATTATGTAAAATGGGTACATGGCAGATTTACCACTAGCAAAAATACAGTGATATTACTGTCATAAACACAGTGATTTGCTGATTAAAATGTATAAAGAAAGTTTTTAATTACACTTAAAAAGTTCCATTCTACATTTGAGTATATTTTAATGAAAAAACAATTAGCTTTATTCAGGTGTATAAAAAGCATTAAAAATTTAAACATTATAATTAAATATTGGATTAAAAATTATATATTATAATTAGATGTAAACTCAAAAGTACTTAAAAACTATATGAATGTAAAATAGATTTAAATATCTAATAGTTTTTAATGTATTTTTTTACAAATACTTTTAAAATGAAAATACTTGATTGTCCCTTGAAGAGAATGATTCTAATCAAATAAATCTTAATTTGTCCTCCAAATATTTTGTGTGGTCAGATAATGATCAAAATTAATCACTTGAAATATATATGTGTGTATTAATGTGCAATAAATTCTACTAAGGAATAATTCTAAAGGTCGTCATTGAGTAATTCTGTCTTTGAAATGTTTTTTATAACATTTTCTTTAAATGCCACAGCTATAAAAAAAATTACCACCTTTTAATCAACTCAATTCATTGTAATGGTCAAAGGTTAGTTAGTTTTAAAGGAACTAGATGCTCCTCCTCTAGCCTCTAGGGAAATGCGAGGAGGTCAGGAAAAGATATTTTTCATATTCCTTCAAAAGTCCAATTGATTCAGAGGAAAATTTTCCTGTTGAAAAAATCTTACTGTCTAAGTTTATTTAGTACCTGTGGCTTCACCATTAGCCTCAAAATTCTTTAGCCAAAAGGGTGGATGCTCCATCCCACCCTCCTTTCTTTTTAAAAATTTATTTTCAGTCAAGTATATTTCTCTAATGGTGGAATAGATGATGCACTTGCCCACTTCCCCTTGAAAATTAAGGAACATTTTAAGAGACCTTTCACTCACACATGCACACACAACTTACTACTTAATAATTAAGGATTTGTAATTTATCAAGATATAAATGAATTATTAAAGATTGCTATTGTTATTAGTTAAGGAGAATACAATATTTAAGAATGAATGTATTTATTATTGTTATTATAATAAAACATTTATGTGCAAAACAATAATTTTTTTAGTGCATATGAAAGTAATATTGTATAGAAAGAGATATTTTATAATTAATACAATTTATAACAACAAAAAT
>LS056439.1:0-12309 GCA_900241095.1 Acartia tonsa
CATTTAACTTAAGCCTCATTAATAGAGCTATATATAGAGTGTACAACAGTTGTTTTTGTCAACCATTTAACTTAAGCCTCATTAATAGAGCTATATATAGAGTGTACAACAGTTGTTTTTGTCAACCATTTAACTTAAGCCTCATTAATAGAGCTATATATAGAGTGTACAACAGTTGTTTTTGTCAACCATTTAACTTAAGCTAGATTAATAGAGCTATAGATAGAGTGTACAATAGTTATTTTTGTCAACCATTTAACTTAAGCCTCATTAAATAGAGCTACATATAGAGTATACAACAGTTGTTTTTGTCAACCATTTTACTTAAGCCAGATTAATAGAGCTAAATATATCGTCTACCTAATTTCTATTAAAAAGTGTTTACAAATAAGTAAATATATTGATAGTTTATTTAATGTTTTATGCGAATTATGAAAAGAACCAATTTCGTAACATAAAAAGAATGTAATGTTTTATTGTTCTTTATGTGATATATTTCTGTAGTGATTCCATGATTACCGAGGAAGGTTTAAGGCTATTTCAGGATTCTATGCAGATTATCAAGGAAGTTAATAATCGTAGACCAAATAGAAAAGACTTAGAAAATCAATTCTATAAAACTAACTAATTTAACCTCCTTTTCTGTGATTGGTCTAGAACTAATAATCTAATAGAAGGCCAAAAAAAGATTGCCCTACCCCAACCCCTGGAGAGTTACGCGACAAGGGAAAAAGGAATTATAATTTTATTCCTGATGTGAAACACTTTTGTCTCCTTTATGAACAAGCTGAGCGTAAACTGAATTTTAAGGGGGGGCCATCATAAATGGTGTTTAGACAAAAACTATAAAAAAGAAAAAAATATAATATCTTGTGTTTTTACTCTCTAACATTCAAAAGTCCCTAGTAATAAAATTGAGGAATGTTTTTTATTATTATAGACACCTTTCTGCGGATATTAAATGAATTAATATGCTAACAAAAATGGTATTTTTTGTTTAATATTCTTGGAATATTGTATGTAATACGATGCTAAATATGGTAAACTGGTTCTAATTCAGCGGATATTAATTGGTAATGAAGCCATAATGTAATAATTGTTATTGATAGCTGTAAAGTGTAATTTGAAAGTAGATATACAGATTAAAAAAACATGACTGTATAAGAAAAGAAAATTACAAAATTAAATGTCTATGATAAAATCCATGTTTTTTTTTGCAAAACTTAATAATTTGCTTGATTGTAATGAACGTTAATAGGACAGTATCGTAAGGGTTGGGCAAACTGAGAAAATTATAGAGAAAGAATAGGATAGTAATATTTTAATAAGCAAGCTACTCTAAGATTTATTTACGTTAGATTTAGCCATTCAAAGGTCGTGCAATCGAAACCTTTAACATAAGTGAGTTAGAATGAATGATGCCCTACATTTAAAGTCAAACTCCTACTAAGTAATACAATGGATGTAGAATATACGTTGATACTATGATAGGGGAAACATTGTGGATAATTTAGCTTGCTAACCTGGATATAATGGTCAGTAGGAGGGGAGAGGATTTAGTAAAGTGTAAGAGGGGAATCGATATTTAGCCCGCTGCTTGCTTCACTTTATTAGATACATGAAAATATTATGTAAGATCCAAGTAGTAATATATCCAGTGGTGCTACACATATTTTTTGGAATATTTTTGTACCAAAATATATTGGTGTTGTTAATGTTAAAAAGTTGTCGGGGTTGTCGGATATAGTCCCTTTCGTGACAAAGTTTCCTAAGAGGCGTTTCATAGTATTTTCACATTAGATTTTCTTCGATTTCTAGCCCCTGCGGAGGGCTCTAACTCTGCGGGGCCAATTGCCTAACCTGCGGGGCAATTACCTAACCTAGCCTAAAATAACAAATCAAAAGCTACTGTAAAATACTACGAAACGCCCCTTAAGAGGCGTTGTCACGAAAGGTACTATACCCAAGTTGTCTAATCTAAGAATCTATTCTCATGTCCTTTGTTAGAAGCGTCAAATTAAATTTAGAAAACAATGTGAAGCATACTACTTACCTTATTAATAGGGGAATACATTTTTTTTGCAGGAGCCTTGTTTTCACAAACTTTAAACAATAATTCCGTACAAACCAATTCCAAAACTGCTAAAATACACTACATATTGACGTACTTATCATATAAGACTTGTTTATATAGATGCCTCGATTATAACATTATACCTAATGGTCCTATGAATCCAAATTTAAAATACAAGTGAATAGAATTAATACATTACTTTTGAAAATTTTTAAAAATCATCATGTTTATAAACTTATAAACTAAACTTTCTAATGTACCTATATTTTACAGGAATCACCGTGAAATTAATGGTAAAATGTAAACAATCCTTACTAAATGACGAGATCAATAAATGTATACGTATAGATGTATAACCCAGAAAACTAACTAACCCAAGTGGTTGGGACCTTTTGGTCTCCTAGCAAATCGCTTTTTTGTAGTGACTTAGCTGTTTTTAAATTTTCGACGCTATTTGCTGATATTCAAAGACCCAATTGAACGTTAGCACAGGATCCCCACCCCGTGGATAGAGTTACATTTAGTTCGTAGCTCGTAGCCTTGCTTTTAAATATACAGACACATTGCCAAAAGGAAATATATTACATAGGGATGAAACTAAGTATAATGACAATCAAAACTGGAGAAAAAAGTGCTTGAGTAAGTGAGAACGAATGAGATAGCAAAAAGTGTAACAAGCATATAACTATATCCAGCATAATTAAAAATTATAATCTGCATATTAAAGAATTGAAATAAGTATTCTAAAAATTTATTGTAGTAATGTAATTAAAATTTTGGCCATCGGAAAATATCAACAAAAAAATTATCCTATTATATAAAGTAAGGTTTTTTTTACTTTAGCTTACTACTTCGAAAACTGCTGAAACGATTATTTTTTTTCTTTTTAGGGAAGCTTTACAAAGGTCCCGTGATGGTTTCAGGCTATTCTTATTCCATATACCCATACCTCTTTTAATATAATGTAGAACGCTAGCAGCTAAGGAATTAAGTTGGTCGATTTATTTGCAAACATTGCGAGATTTTTATAAACATTTTAATGAACCTACATTTTTTTCTCGTATCTTTATTCCTATTACGCTAAAGCTTATTAAACTAAAAGTTGAGTGTCACTATTTCTGTTGACATGCATACATTAATAAATAGATGTATTACCCTAGACCCTCAATCTGACAAAATGAAGGAATTCCTAGCAGACGAAGATTTTGTTTGTACTTAGTATGATTCGGGGACGTACAAGCCCAAGTCAATGGGGCAATGAAATGTATCTTTTTTTTTTAATTTTTGGCGGGTCAATTGAGGGGATCAAAGTTTAAGGGGGTAAGAAACACCCCATTTCTTAGGCGTCTATGATATAATTTCTACAAGCAAAGCTTTATCATGAGGAATTCAACTATTTATAGCTGATATTTATCGATAAAATAAATTAAAATTTGTACCAAAATGTATACACTTTTTAACCAATAACTTGAACTGATTGTTCCTCCAATGTTCCTATTGGTCCAATTATGGAATTGGGGATCTACACCTTTTTTATTTATTCATTCAAGTTACATATGCTTGCATTATATTAAAACACTTTTTTGGTATATCTCATATTAAAAAAACTGTTGAGTATTTTTAGCGCTAATGAATCTTTTTAAACATGTTAGTCATTTTAAAAGTTTTAATTTTAATTTGATAATAATTTCACCCCTATATAAATATAACATAATGCCTGGCTGTGTGTCTGTCTGTAGCTTAAGGAAATGCTAACCGTTACACTGATATTGTTCTCTTTTACAGTGAAGCTTCTTTTAGGTTCAAGGAAGGTTTATAATCTTGGAGAATGTACCTTCCCATTTCCACGAAAAATAACCTGGTAAAAATCCCCCCCCTCTAAAAAAGTTTTATACAAAGGCCTTAAAATTGCCAATAAAAAATAGTTATTCCAGGATTTAAATAGTTATTTATCGCATCGTATTATGTACATATTTCCGAGGTGGATATTAAGACGAAAAATTATTTTAATTTGATGATTTGTAATTCAATATTTGCGAAAAATTATCTCTAATTCGATGCTCTACATGTTTTTTCCGTATGACTGAGAACCAGTTTTGATCCAGCGGATATTAATCGGTTAGGAAGCCATTCTGGAAAATTTATTTTTTATTTGATTTTCTTAAGAAGAAAAAAAGGGATATTTAAATAAAATTTCATTGACTAATTGTAGAAGTTAAAGACAGACTTTGTCAAAACAGTTTCACCAAGTTTTGGGTAAAAAATAGCAACATTATTTTAGCTTTTTTAGAATGACTGACTCTTGTAGAAACAGTTTTATTTTTAGTAGTTTAATTTTGATTATGACCTTATTAGAAAAATTGTTATAATTTGTATTATTTAAATTTAACTGTGCCTGATATTTATAGCATTTTATATTACAACCAAAACAGATTTGAAATTTAATTTCTCCACTATTCTAATCTATAATACAAAGTAGTTTGATGTCTGTCCGTCCGTCTGTCTGTCTGTCCGTCTGTCCCTTAAGATCTCGGTAACCACTGAACCGATCGGATTTTACTCTTCAGGGAATATGCCTACTGGTCCTGTGGCGAAGCCGCTAGTAAATATATAATGTGACTAATTGTCTATTGTTAATGTTAAAACATATATATTATAAGAATTTAGTTTGCTTATTAATTTTGCTATTCTGTACTCACACCAAATTTTTGTTAAAATTTATGTTCAAAATTTTCATTATTATGTTTTCACTTTTCAACAACAATAGATAAGAAATTCAGGACACCCAGAGAGGAGGCATTCAAAACAGACAATCCATTTATAAAAGCAACAGGATGACTATGTGTCTGTCTGTCCGTGTGTCTGTCTGTATGCTTGTTTTTAAGTATTTTGGGGAAGATTAACTCAACACTCTCAAGAAAAAAAAGACCCCTTTCCCAAACAAAAAATCTTTATAAGATTAAAAGTTAATGGTCGACTCCCCCTTCTAGGGGAGTATCCATTTTCCCTTTCGTTTTAGAAATAAGAAGGAATATTTTTGTTTGTCACTCAAGATCTCGCTAACCCCTGCACCGATTAAGTTTCCATTTTAGAGAAGCTTTAAATAGCTCCTGGCATAAGTTCATGCTATTTTCTTTTTGCATTTAAATCCTATTATGGTTTTAGGCTATTTTGCTATTCTTCTTTCCTTAATAATAGAGACCTATTCGTTAATAAAATTAAAAGGGCTATTAGACTTTTTGTAGCACTCTCATTTAGTAGATAATTTGATAAATTTTGAAAAGGATGTATATTGGTAAAAAGGATGTGTGTTCGATTTCAATTTTAGAACTTCTCCTGATAGAGTTTGACAAGTATTGTTTCCTAGGAATGGAGGAAGGGGACATTGGGCTGTTTATTACACTATTCCATAAAACTTTATAATATTCTTTCTTATTCGTTGGCTTAATAACTTTGGAAACTGTAAGTAAATTTTGATTAGTTAGTTCTTTAAGTTGAGAGTCCAAATGTTTCAACGACTAATTGTAATCTTAAAAAGTAATTTTGTGTGTTATTATTGGGGATGTACATCAATTTATCGGCCACTGTCTTATCCTTTTAGATCCCTGAGGTCTCTGTCTGTCTCTGTCTCTGTCTCTGTTTAACTGACTCTGTCATTGTCTTTTTTAGAGTAACGAAGCTACTCTAAAATCCTAAACATCAGTTTGTCTGTCAGGGCAATTGTTGACTTAGCTGCCATAGTAACCAACTAAAATTTGTTATAAATTCTTATATATAAACCTCTTTGTAAGTTTGTCTGACTATTATTGTTTTTAGCTTTGCTACTCATGGATGTTGTCAACCTTGATAACATTATTTTAATTGCAAAGCAGCTATTTCAAAAAAATATGATAGAGACACTTTACAAAACTATGATTTTCTCATGTGCTTTGAGAGTTAGAGTTCTTATTTTTTAGCTGTTGGCTCAGCTCGGCTGAATATTGCTGCGGCTTACAGCGATTTATTCTTCATCAGCTGTTAATTGTGGATGCTTAGAAACTAAAGCGGAAATATCAACTCAGCTTGGATGATATTATGAGAAATGAAATATTTTTTTTTAACTTTTAATTTTTATTCTCGATTGTTCAATTCTAACGAGGTAATAAATTAATCTGAAATATGAAAAATATTATTTCTTTTATTGTCATTGACATATTTAAATCCCAAAGGTAACAAACTAACATTATCCAAAGATAACCTATTTAACAAAATACAAGGAATAATTATACATAGCATCGTATTATAGACAGCTTCCCGAGGAAAGTTTTCCAGTTTTTTTACCCAGACGTGTCAAAGGCACGGACAACCCAATCTGGTATAATATTTTTGATTTTTTCATTTTCAGCGGAAAGCTGTCTATAATATGATATAATGCATATTTTTTCATTGTGTTTTCCACAAAATCCACAAATAATTAGCTGTCAAAAATAAAGTTTTCAAGTTTTTGTTTGTCCATTAGATCTCACTATCTAATCAACTAATACATATGTTCATTTTAGGGGAGCTTCACATATGCACCGAGAAGGTTTTGGGCTACTTCATTTTTGATTTCAGGTTTGTGATGATTAAGGGCTATTTTCGATACCTTTCCTACATGCTAGACGCCCAGCCGTTAGTAAAAAATATAAATATTCCGCAATGATTTTAATATTCAAAGATTGAAAAATTAAAAACGAAAGTAATAAAATAATTTCACTGTTATACTTCTTCTAAGCTCCCAAGGGTGCCATATAATCTCCTGAAGACACGTAGATAGGGTAGAAGAGATATTTATAATAATAATTCATAACAATCTTTGCTTTCTGTCACAGGAAAAAGTGTTCGTTCACTTCCACAAATGTTGTCATTTTTAAATCATATGAATCGCATATTATTTCAGCAGCAAAAAGTAGGTCTAGAAAAGCCTTAAACAATCCCTGGACATTTAGAAAGCTTCAATCACGTACAACATATTCGGACCAGAAATTTCCTAGATCTTAAAATATAGCTATAAACCTTCCCTGGACCTATAAGAAGCTTTACCGTAAAGGAGAATTATGTCGGTCTGGAGGTTGGCGAGATCTTAAGCTGCAGACAGGCACGCAGATAGAAAGAGAGACATCGAGATACAATTATATAAGGTAACCTAGTATTTTTTTCAAAGTAGTTTTGGTTGAATTTTTTGAAAACTCTTACAGTGCTGTGCAGTTGTGATTTATACGGAATTATATGCACTGTATAGAAAACTGGGTCGTATATTGATAATATTTCATAGTTTTGAAGGCTTTTCAAAATAAAGTAGCTTTTACTTTCCTTCAGTTAAGAGTTAACGAAAATTTGTAATAAAAAAACTACAAAAGCGATAAAAACAACTCTTGGGAAAAGAATAGTAAACTATTAGAATTAAACCTTTAAAATATATTTCTTAAAAGTTACATAGTAAACCAAATTAAGGCTGTTTAATCATTTATTTGTGTGTAATCGAGGTAATCATTACATTAGTACTTGGATGTTGCACCAGATTTTCATGTTCTCTGATACACTAAGTGATGCTTGTAGCTGGCTAAAATAATGGTACTTCCCATCCACCCCATTTACGCTATCCCCTTCCCTCCTACTGAATGAACGAACTAACCAATAAATGAGTTCCATGATAGCAAGCTAAAATTTGTCATAATATTCACGTACATTCTATATCTATTCATTTAAATTTGTAAGAGTTAAATAATTCATACCTACATAAATTATTTTTTAATAACTCACGTGGATTTATTTGACTTTCTGTTATTTACTTTTACTTTTGTTGTTACTTGTCAAACATCAAAAAAAGTAGATAACACATAAAAATATTTTTTTTGTGACATTGATTTACTATTTTGTACTACAGTAAAAATTACACATTTAAGTTTCATAGTTTAAAATTGTTTCAATAGATGGTTATAAATTTTTCAATAAATCAGGTTTTTTTTGCCTTTTTATATATATAATATTTGTAAAAATGCAGGGATCTAAAGGGATAAGACAATGGCCGATAAAATGATATACATCCCTAATAATGACACACAAAATTATCCATTATGTAGATTACATTTATTGGTTGAAACGTTTGAACACTCAACTGAAGTAACCCACCAATCAGAATTATACAAATTCCTAAAAGTTGTTACGCCAACGAATAAGAAAACCTTATGATAAAACGTTAGGGACTATAGTGTAATAAACAGCCCAATGTCCCATCCTTTCCTGGTATATATGGCTTTCATCATATAGATTTTAATGCAATTGTACATCCCAACCCAAAAAAGAGCAAAGAGATTTCTAAGTAAAGTCCAACTATGAGATTTATTTAAAAATCTAATTCATTGTTAAAATATTTGATTTTAAACAAACATTTTATTTACTTAGAAAATGTTCTTATCGCAAAAAAACACTTCCTAGAAAATTTGACAAGGATAATCTCAATATTTTTAACGATAATATGTACTATTAAACTTTACTAGCGGCTACGCCCTTAGAGGCCTCTAGTGGCACTTTGAATGCTTTTTTTAATTCAAATATCTAATTAGAAAAATAATTGGTTTATGTTTCGTTGAAGTCTCTTTTTTGGGAAGGGTATTTTTTTCTAGGGCCGATTTCTCTTGGGAGGGTGGTGGTACCCTCCCCCAAAATAGTTATAAACTTTCCCAAGACCTATGAGAAACTACCCTATTAAGGAGAACCCGATCGGTTCAGCGGTTAGCGAGATCCTTTGGTACAAACACACAGACAAACACATAAACAAACAGACATCCTGTTACTTTAGTATAAGGATAGAGACTACATAAAGGCAAAGCCTTAATTGTCCTAGTATAAAAGTAACAGGATATCTCTTTGTGTGACTGTCTGTTTACAGCGAAGGATCTCGCGAACCGCTCAAACGATATGGTTCTCCTTTACAGTGAAGCTTACTGTAGGTACAGGTTAAGGTTTATAACTATTTTTGGTAGGGTATATTTAACCTATAAGGGGTGCATCTGCATAACTTACCTACTTATAACATTAAAACATTACTTTTTTATCATATTTTAAAATTTACAAAAATTTCATGAAAAGATCATTTCCTTTTATTCACAGCTTTGTCTCTTTTTCAATAATTTAACTACCTACCCTTTCAATTTTTACTACATTTTTACCTGAGGTGGAACCTTAAAATAAAAGGGTCGCTTAGTAGGGCAAAATTATTTTTGTGAAAAATCCTCCAACATGGCATACAAATTTACAAAAATCTTATGTTATTAACCCTTTTATGAGTTTATTTAATTTTTGTAGATTTTTATGCGATTTTAGGGAATTTTTCACAAAAATTATTTTGCCTCCCTAAGTGACCCTATTTTTTTAAAGATCCACCTCCGGTTACTTGCAAATCATTACCAAATTACAGTTAACTAAAAATAACTGAACTTCTTGAAAGTTATTGTTTTCACTTAACACAGTAATGCCGAGATTTTTTCCATTGTTATTATTTTGTGTTGGACAATAGAGAGATGGTGCAGGCCTTAATTAGATGGAAAAAGAGCATGTCATTAGGGGGGTGCGTACAAAACACACAAAAAAATATATTTTATAGCAAAATGTATATGTTATATTGCAATAGAATACGATAATAGGGTCCTACGACAAACGCAGGAGTCCCAAACGTCGGAGTAGACAAACGCAGGAGTGGTCCCTTAACCTAACCTAACCTATTTTAAACCGTTTTTTAGGTTTTTTTAAATGCCTAACCTCTGCGGGGGGCTTTTTTGTATATTCATATCTTAACCTAACTGTATAGAAATACTTACTTAAATTGATATTTTAACACTACTGCGTTTGTCCACTCCGACGTTTTGGACTCCTGCGTTTGTCGTGGAACCGATAATAGATATGGCATATGTTGATATTGTGAGAGATTTTCGCTGATAAAATGTTTCTCCTAGCTGGCTAATATGACTAGGAAAATTCCCTTGTCAAAATATCCATATATTGATACATTACATAACAAAAACAAAGCAATTTTGGTAGATTTCTCTTTAAAATCGACCCCAAACTTTAATAGATTAAAATTGATATAAATGATTAGTTAAAACGCCAGAAGTTTTGTATTATTGACGTCATATGATAGAATAGCCAATGAGAGGTCAGTATACACTGTAATTGACCAATGGTAAAATTTATGCTGACCTCACATTGGTTATTTTATCGTATGACGTCATAATCTGTTGAGGGACTTTAATCATCTTCAACAAGACTGCAAATGAACAAAATATGAAGAATATTTAGACAGAGGAATACTTACATTATTACAGAGAAAGGGAGATGCAAAGCATTATAGAACAAACTTACACATTTAAAATCTAAGAATGTAAAAAAATGAGGGAAAATAACTTTGCTAATGTGAATAGAGAGCTGGTGTCTTTAAATAGACTTCTAATCATTTGTCTTATGTAGTTACTTTTAGTAAATCTTTTGTATAAGAGAAGCTTTTAAACAAATGAGTTAGTAGGTCAATTTATGTTTTTACTGTAAACTGTAAACAAGTTGGTAAATAATTTAACATATATTTTTGTATATTTTGTGTTATGGATGAGGTAATATTTGTTTTTAAAAGTGTTATATGTTAATTAGTAGGTTAGTAAGATAAGCTTTAGAGAACTGAAAAAGCACTTATTGTTTTGTTTTTTTTTGGGGGGGGGGAGGGGAATGACAGCCATCTAACCCCTCTCCCCCTCCCCCATTTTCAATTTAGATTTCTAGGAGGGTGGTGGTACATTTCCCAAATGTAGTAATAAACCTTTCTTAGACTTAAAGCTACATTATACAGGAGAACCATATCAGTTCAGCGGTTAGCAAGATCCCATGGCACTGACACAAATCCTATTACTTTTATACATGGATAAACTTATCTTATTAAACTCGAAGCTTTTATACAATTGATAAGTACAATAACTTATTTAATCGTTATTTTGCTTATAATCTTTTAGACAAATTAAACAAAATAAATAAAAAAAGCTTCTTGAGAAAGGTATGTTGTACAAATATAAAGGTTCCAGGTGTGTCATCACCTCCACTAAAATATCAACAAAGTATTATAACTAACAATTATTATCACAGCATTTATTGTCTTTTCACTTTTATTCAACTTACATAATGGATATCGAATACGTAGTTATATATATAACAGGGGAAAATTTTTCGTCAAATGATGTTGCTTATTTCAAAATCATTTATTGTTCTGTTCGTTTATCCAGTAGGAGGGAAGGGAATGGGGATTTGTTATTTTAACCAGCTGCGAGCATAACTTTATTAGAGTACATAAAAATCTGGTGCAATATCCAAATTATATGTCGATTACTCACATCATGAAACCTCGCAAATTACTTATTTAATGTTCATTTTCTGTTCCGTAGAATTTATAAGGTTTTAATAGTAGAGAGATTACTCAAGAGAGATAATGCCTAATGTCTAATTCTGCAGGAGGCTGGCAGAACATTAAATACTTGTCATTGGTTGAATTAAACTGAAATTTTCTAGTTTTCAACATTAGAGTTATTTAGAGCTGTTCTTTCAACTTTTACTTGAATCCATTACATGAAGTACTGCCTTCATATTGTTGTTTCACATCTATGTTTTATCTGTTCATTAATAATAAATATGCTTTACTATTGCAATCGTTTTCTGGTCTGTATAATTTATTCAACTTCTAAAAACTTTTGAATGGTTTTACAATTATTCTCGATGTTCTCCTCCGCAAAATAACTTAAAACATTCTCTGTAACTAATAAAAAACTTCCCTGAAAATTGTGGTACGGTCAGTCCAGCTGCATTTACGAGATCTTAGCGGATATTTATACAACCTTCCTGTCACTTTAGTATATCCTATTTTATTAAGTAATAAAGTTAACCTAGATAGATGCTTGATGCGCAGCCGCAGGTAGGATAATAATATGCGAAAGTAATGGCACACACTCCACCTATTATTCTGTAACTTGAATTAAAGCAATTAATCTTTTCAATTAAAATTAAATCTTCACAATGAAGTAAATCTTTAAAGCAAAGAAATGGGTTAAATATCATCAGGGAAATAAAGGTACTTAAACAGGCTAATACAAAATTGTATACAAATGTCTCAACCATGACACTTTGGTTGAGCTTGACTTCCGAATTAGCGGGAAGTTCACGAGATCAGTTGGCGAACATAC
>LS056440.1:0-10456 GCA_900241095.1 Acartia tonsa
ATGTTGTCTGTCTTTCTATTTTTTTTTTTTTTTCTTTTTTTTTTTTTTTTTGTTTTCCGCTCCCCCCCCCCCCCCCCGGAGAGGCCTCTAGTGGCAATTAAGGGGGGAGGGGGAATCGAAGAAAAGTGTAAAGATATTCAGGTCTTTTTTCCAGGAGCGATTTATCTTGGGAGGATGGTGGTACCCTCCCCAACCAAGCTGTATGTACTGTAAAAGAGAACCTTATCGGTTCAGCGGTTAACAAGATCCATCAGTACACAACACACAAAAAGATAGACACACATCTTGTTACTTTAATATAAGGATAATCATATTTAATTATTCACTATGAAACTAGAACAAATATCTTTCTAGAATTTATTATCTTAGAAATAATTCTCATATTTGCAATGAAAACCTCTAAAAAAATAGGAGACTTTTATCAAATCTTGATTTGGTCGTACAAATTAGCTATGTTTAAAATTTTCCACAAATGATCAAACTATTGTCATTTGTCTCATCTCTTAAGACAACGACAAAATTTTATACAAAGTTTTTGAGCAATATTAAAGTTATAGAATAGATTCGCTTATATAAACTTATTCAATGTTTATTGATTTAACTTTCTTTTGAATAAATTATTGAAAAAATTTGAATTTCCTTGTTTATCATAGGATCTTAAATTATTATTAGAAGAGTAAGCACTTTCTCTACTAAATAATTTTAACTTAAGACTTATAATTCTTGAGTGGCTGTTCTTTGTGATAATTTAGCTCAATTATTGTTTGTTCGTCCGTCTATTTAAATACTAAGCCCTGATTTTATAGATGTTTTCATTCTTGTTTTGAAATTTTTTTATATAGTAAAAATATTCATTGATAAAATTGTAGATTTCAATGTTTTCCCAAGCCTTTGGCAAGCAGTCATGGACCAAGGGATGGATAAATATTCAATATTAATAGTTCGGCTAATTTATAACTAATGTACTACGTGATATTAATAGCAAATAATTCTTCTATATAGATATATTGACGTATGTACAAATGTGATATTATTACATATGTATACGTTAAAGAAAATGTCATATTCTGTGATTTATTGACAATAACTTTTAAAAAATTTACATAGTTTGAATACTGATTTATCACATAATACCTTTCGCTTTAAAATCGTAAATAAAATAATTAAATTAAGGTTCCTCATTTGTATCTAATTACTTTCCTGCAACTTTCATGGTCGAATCATGTAAACAATTTCAAATGCCATTACTAAAAGTACTATCCACTTTATTCCTGTGTAATTGAAGGGTCATAATTTTACACTAATCAAGGTCTCTCTTTCCGTTTGTATGTATACCAGGGATCTTAAAGGATAAGACAATTGATGATAAATTGATTTACACACCCAATAATGATGAGCAAAGTTACCCCCTTGATGTAGAGTAAACACTAGTTGTTAGGAACCAATCAATCAAAATTCAAAAAAAAAGTACCCAAAGTTTTTAAGTCAAAATTAAAATAAAACATGGTTATAAACTTTGGTTACCAGTGTAATTTACATTGTAATGTCCCTTCCCTCCTTGGTGTATACACTACTGTTCAAAGGAATTTTTTTTAAAGCTATTGATTTATTTGTTTACATTAGACAAATAAGAAGTTGTTTTTAGTGTTCAGAAAGCACCCTTTTTTTTCTTAGTGGGGTTGACCTTACTTCTGCCAATGTAAAGCAGGCCTAGATATCCTTCTCCCCGGAAAAAAAACGCCACAGGACCAGTAGGTATATTCCCTGAAAAATGCAACTTAATTGGTTCAGCGGTTAGCGAATTCCTGGGCTTCAGACAGACAGAAAGACGGTCAGATAGACAGACAGGCGGATGGACAGAGTGGAACGAAAGACAGACAGATGAACTTACGTACACACATTGTGTCACTTTGTATTATAGACAGACACAATTAACTTTGTTACTAGAGGATAGGCAAACAGGGCCAAACATATTCTAAAGTAATGGCTGAAACCTCCTAGACCAGTACATAGCTCTAATGAAAATCATAAATGTAAAAGCTAATATTTCGGGTATAGTCCTTTCCACGACATATCTCCATAAGGAGCGATTCTTCGTATTTTTCACAGTAGCTTTTCTCCTATTTCTAGCCCCTGCGGGGGGCTCTAACCCTGCGGGGCCAAATCAGGGGGTATCTTGATAAAACTTTGGGTACTAATTCAATTTATAGTCCAATGTTGTCCACCATCCTTGTTTGTTATGCTTACTCAGGGTCCAAGGAATTTCCAATAAATTAATAAGCTGTAGGTTTATAACGTCTTTAATATGATGCAGTATTTGTCAATCCTGAACTCGACCCATCAAAATCATAAATGTCTTTTAGTTCTTGTTAGAACATAGGCCACGCACAATGGTTCTCCAATTTTCATTGGATTTGGCACGATTAGAGGCATTGCTTAAAGATGAATGTGTCTTCCAGTTCACTTAGGAGTTCCTTCCTCCTGGTTGTTTTGTACACCAACAATATTTCTGTGCTTCAATATTTAAAATAATTATCATTTTGTATGAACATAAATGTTAAAGTAGAAATAAACTTGAAAAGCAACTTTTATAAAGCGTAGATGTGATATTGTATAATGTATAGTACTAAATGTATTTTACAAAACAAATTTATTTTCTAAAACAAGGACAATCATGTCTATAAGTAGCAAAGTATATAAAACAGCTTTTTATCTTCTTATGCATGATATAAAGTTATTATTTTGTCCGAAGCTAAAGATCTCATCTTATTGGTCCGAACTGATTGTACTTTAAAGAGAAGGAAACATGTTTTTTAAAACTTTGGGTACAAGAATATAATTTACAGTCTAAGTTCATTTCCTCCCTGAACCAAATTAAGATCTGTTAGTGCTTTTTTATTTGTTAAACTGATTCTTTTAAGAGCTGTATGTATGCGGCTAAATCACTAAAAAAAACTAAAATATTTCTATACAATAGACAAAATACAAATAATAAAAATAAAACAAACTCAAACCACATAACAAATACATCTACACAAGGATTTGGACCTATCTTATTTTGCAAACCAATTTGTATTCCTGTCTAATAGGTTAAACTTTCTCATAGATAAGATAGGTATACCTTTACATTTCTTATGTGATTCCACTTAAATGCATTACTTTATAAGAACTAGAAATTTTCACTGAAATATCACAATTGAAATATTACTTATAAATAGCCTAAAACCTCAGTTTTCTGGAAATACCCATTGGAAAAGTGAACCTGAAAATACGTACACTTTGACACTTGCTGTTGTATTGAATATTATATTTTGTCTGCTATCCACCTATCCATACTTGTCTGCTACAAGGATAGATTTAAAATCATAGATGGGCTGTTAGACAAAATAAACCGTCTACCTTAAAAAGAATTTCTAGCAGACAAAACATATTTGTAGCTTTTTAGTCCCATCTAATTTATTTCAATAATAGGTCGAAGTTTTTGAATGATATATTGGCCTGAAATTTAACTGCCTACATCTAAATAAATTGAACAATTTATAGCTGACTTTTAAATGAATGCAATGAAAAAACAACTTAAATATGTACACTTTTTAACCAATGATATAGCCAGATTGATACTTCACTGTGTTCCTTTTGGTCACATTTACTGAGTAAGGATTTAGATCTACTATATTTATTGCTAGAAAAACCTATCAATCTATCTATAATTGTCTGCTAGCAGGGACAGAAATATATACAGGAAAGGAAAGCACTCTGGGTGAAATAGTTTGTTTGAAAATTTATTTATGTATGTTTGTTGTTTTTTAGCCTGGAGAATATATTACAAGAGTTTTATCCAATATTATAAAGTTGTATTGGTCAAGTATGTATCCGAAAAGATCTCATAAACGGCTGGACGGATCCAGAATATTTGAAGGAAGGATTTGTCAACCCTTCTGTAAAAAAAACCTTGCATAGCACTACACATTTTTTCTGTTTTCATTTAATTATTTTTAAATCTTAAATTTTTTTCCTCATTTTCTTTGTTTGCTTTAACTTTTCTTTACCCTTTTTTCTTTCTTTTTTTCTTTCGCTTTTTATCTACAGCACAAAAAAATATGGATGGACAAACAGGCAAAGTTATGCTTTAGTGCAGCTTTGAAGTAGTATTAAATAAAAGCGAAAGAAAAAAAGGATATGATACAAATGAAATAATCACAAAATCTTTACAAAAAATATATAAATGTCTTTTGTAGCATAACCGACATACTGACGAACCACATAAGTTTTTGGTTAGAGGTATCTTAAAAAGATAAGCAGTAAATCATTAGTGTTATTAGCTTACGGACAGACAGACAAAGCAAATTATAAATATAGAGTAGCTTCACAACTTATAAAAATCAAACCTCTACCTCTCTTTATTACTTACTCTTTGACTAACGACACCGGGTAGTAAAGGACGAAACCTCCTTTCTCTGCTAAAAGCACACATATTAATACAAAATACATACATCAGCGTTAGAATGCTTTCTTTTACCTTTTTAAAAGCGAATCTTCTCTTTAACTTTGAATGTCCTTGTGGCTGTATTTGTGTTTGAAACATATTTGGAGGATTAAAATACAGGGTTATAAAGGGATAAGGCAATGACCGGCAAATTTATGTACATCCACCTGATTTTACACAAAATTATCACTTCTGTTCTCAATAACTCAACAAATAAGAAATCGTTATTACAAAACTTAGGGGGACTAGTGTAATAAACAGCCCAATGTCCCCTTCCTTCCCAAACGAAATGCCTTAAATTTATCATGAAGATTCTTATGTAAAACATGCATTGAATCTTTAACTCCCTTTGTCCGTCTTACCAAATACCAGGCCAGGAGGGAGGGGACATTGAAAATAAATAATTATTGTGTTCAAAGTTTCATTTTACGTAAACTTCGTGTAAAATTATAATAATTGATTAAATGATTAGTTAATACAGGAATCTAAAGAGATAAGAAATGGGATGATAAATTAATGAACACTCTGTCATGCTAAAATAAGGACTTTGGGTTCAGAAATTGGAGGAAGTCAAATGTCTTCTTCAATTTCGATGTTTCAGACATGTCGTCACAACACCCCCAATTATGGTAAACAAGTCGCCCCTGTGTTGAATAAAATTATTGGCGAAACAGTAGAAATCCAAGGTTTGTATAACACACTCAAGTTTGATAAAAGTATCCAAAGTTTTAATTACTACAATTGAAACATCAAATATTCAAAAGATCTCGCTAACTACTGAACCAACACGAATATCCTCTACAGGTAAGCTTCTTGAAGGTCTATGGAAGAAGTGTAAACATTTTGGTGGTGGGTAGCCTCTGGTGTTTTTATAAAGTAGTTTTGCTACCTAAATCTTCAAAGGGTAAAAAAACTAGCCAATTAATTTTTAATTTGCTTTAAAAATATTTCAATTATAGGAAGTATAGTATACTTTTATTTCCATTAAAAATATGTCATCGAAAAATAATAAATGTTATTTAGAAAGAAACATGACTTTTTACTTTTTTTTCAAGTAACAAGGACGACAAAATCCATGAAAGCTAAGCTTAATAAATCAGACAGAAGGACAAACGAACATTAACAAATTTAAAGTGTGAGAATTTGCAGAATAATATATTGGGAAGTCTGAACAAACACTCCCCATTATGACTTTGCCCCATCCTTTCCCCTGACCATGGAGGAACGTATTTACCAATATCTGAGAACTATATTAGCAAAGATAATAATTCCTAAGTATTCTATATCTATTGATTAATATCCAGGAAGCTTAATATAGTTTGGGACCTTGGCTTGGCTGAGGCTAAGAGTTGATGATGGTGGCTGTGGCCAAGAGTTGATGATGGTAGCTAAGGCTTAGAGTTGATGATGGTAGCTGAGGCTAAGAGTTGATGATGGTGGCTGAGGCTTAGAGTTGATGATGGTGGCTGAGGCTAAGAGTTGATGATGGTAGCTGAGGCTAAGAGTTGATGATGGTGGCTGGTGTTTAGAGTTGATGGTGGTAGCTGAGGCTAAGACTTGATGATGGTGGCTGAGGCTTAGAGCAGCCTTTCTCTAGGCTGAGGCAGAGGCTTATTAGCTCACTATTTGAGCCATACGGCTAAATGCTGGTTTGACAATTGCTGCAGGTACTGAGCACTTTTTTATCTATTATTCTATCTTTAGATTATTCCTATTTGTTACAGGAATCCTCACATAAATTCTTATAATCTTAATCTGATTTGTCAATTATGGAAATGGATTTATTATTACTCGGATCTTACACCAGATTATTATGTACTCTAATAAAGTAAAACATGTTGTTGGCTAAAATCTCGACTCCCCCCCCCCTTCCACCTTATTTTCCCCATCCTATTCCTTCCTACTAGATGAACGATCTGACCAATAAATGATGTCTATGTTAGCAAATATAATTGAAGACGATTTTTCCCATGTCATAATATCCACGTACATTTTATTTCCATTATTTCAAGATAAACATTTGATGATTAATTGATTATTAATTAGACAATTTACGAACCCCTGAATAAAACGAAAAATTGTTACATAGTACATAAGCCCAGCAATAAATAAAACACACAAATATAAATTAATATGTAATAGGTTATTTAATAATCAAATCAATCATTTTAAAACAAAGATGACAACATCCACAATTAATGAAACACAAAAAAAATGGATTAAAAAACATACTAAGTTTTATAAAGCAAATATTCAGTGAGAGAGAAAGAGGAAAGAATAAAATAAGATAATGAGATCGAAACATTTATTAAATGTAATATATACTACTGTCGCTTGACCGACGGACTGACTCAGACCAAATAAGAAGCAATTATCTTCCATAGAAGCAAAGAAAATAAAAAGTATGTGAAAAATTAAAATTAAGTTACCTGCGCGTTCTTCTATGAACAAAAATATTCATCAAAACGACAGGAAATCTAATTTTATATTTATATATATATACAAAAAAAATTTAAAAAAAGATCGACTGAAAAGCTGCTTTAGTTCAGTTCAGTTCAGTTCAGTTCAGCATTCCGTTGGTGATGGTCACTTGCATTTCAGTGTCCACGTAAATTTGCGCCCTTCCCCATCACCCCCCAATTAAACTGGACAGCGACTCACCCCTTTTATGGTCACCTTTTTTGGCCTCAACAAACTGCCGTACAAAATCTTGACTGAACACGCTATTATTCTCAACCAATAGGATTAGCGTATATCTCACGTGACATCATAAGTGAGAATATCATTGGCTGGAAATTCACCAATGACAGTGACACAACGGATCACATGATCAAGCTCAATCAGTGATTGGCCACGGTAAACATAAACAAAAATCAGCTGTAGTGAACACGTTTAACTCAATATCAGAAATGTGAATTATATTAACAATTACATGATAAAACTCTCCTGTTAACCCCGGATAAATAGTGCCTAGTATAACCTACCTACCTATATTGAATCATAACATTTTAATTAAATCAGTGATTTTTTACCTACTCAACTAACAAATATTATATTGACTTTATCTAGTGATTTATTTGCCTGTTCTCTTTCAGATTCAGCGAAATGGCTGACAACGAAGGCAGCGACAATATTAAAGATATTGTATTCCAATATGCGAATCGCTCAAATGGCAGCATTGGAGCTACAGCCCTGATAAATATCCTGTCCAAGGTAATGAAAGGAGAGAACAACTTTGATTCAGCCGATCAATTAATCAGAATCGAAAAGTTGGAGAAGGATCTGGCAACAATCAAACTGAGAGGAGGCAGTAGCGAGACCACAATCCAAGGTATTCAGGATAGCATCGACAACCTGAAAAACTCAATCAAGAAGGCGGACCTGGACCTCAAGAACAAAATGGACGAGATGATACTCCATTATGACAGCAGAATCGGTAAACTGGAGCAGCTCTCTACCCTGCAAATACTACAGCTGAACAACCGGGAGAGAAGGGACCACTCCTTCTCAATCAAAATCCACAACTACGCAGACTACACGCTAACCGGACAACCACAGATATCAAACATATTTGACAAGCTGCTCAAACCGTGCCTTGAGGATGCTTACAACGGTGGAGATCTAGATGAAGTCCCAAGCTCCTGGCTACAGTGTGTTGAATATGGACATCCATTAGGTAGCATGAGAGATAAGGATGCGGCGACTCCTTGGAACTACATTATCCGCCTGCGTTCCAGATATTACCTGGATGTGATTCTAAAATACAAGAAGTCGCACGTTGATAATCTGAATGAACAGAACAAGGCCACCAACAAATCATACGCTGAATCCGTTCGCTCTGGTAAATTCTACCCCTGCAGAGTGGGGATAGATACGACCGCACTTGACAGAGAGGTACTCTCATGGCTCTGCCGCCATCCAGAAGTCCATAGAGCCTACCTACGTGGCCAACGAATGGTTTTCAGTCTAGAGAACAAACCTTTCCAATTCTTCACCATTCAGAACCCGTACGGACGCTCATTAAAGGAGTTAATTTCCCCACCTATCAATGAGAAGCAGTGGATTAGGGCTAGGAACAAACAAAGCCCATTTGCGCAACCAGCTTTCATTAATGGCCGCCTCAACGAAGGCCATCTAATGGACATGAACAACCCGACCAAGATTAATCCACTTCTAGTTGACATAGACGAAGAAGAGGATGGGATCACTCAGATTGAGCCAACGAACGGATCAGCAGCACCGAAGATAAATAAGAAGAGGAAGCATGACTTCACCCCACTTAAGCTTTTCAATGAGAGCAGCAGGAGTCCTGCCATGAAACAGCTGAAATTCAACACTCCAACCCACAACAGATTTGCTGGACTAGCACCAGAAATATCCTTAGATGCCAAGGATCAACTTCAGCAACAGATTCCAACGGACAGCTTTCATCAGCAGATATCGGTTACCAGAGAGGAGATCTCTGAGGATGCGAACAATATTACGGACCAAATCTCCAAAAAATCAACAGTCAGAGAAATCGCATTATCCCTCATTGAAAACGAAGTAGCGGACATACTAGCCAACCCCAAGGATCGGAAAGAAACAGAGCAAAATTCCAGAGACGCATCAACCTCAAGGGATGTATCATCTTCTAGAGACGTATCCTCCAGGGATGTATCCAGGGATGTATCCGTACGAGACGCATCGATGTCAAGTGAGGAGGAGACGCCCAACACGCAGCAGTCTAAGGGTTGATTACCTAAAAAGCAAAGGAAGCAACCTACCCGCAGCTCTCAGTCTACCCGCAGCGGTCAACCAGCGGCCGCCACCAATTAATCAACCACCTGCGGTTTGATAACCGCCGGTCAGATTCACCACAGCAACCACCTGCAGTCAGCAGGGGTACAGCCAGTAATTTACTGCGACCAGCCACCTGCGGCTAGGTAAATCCACCTGCGGTACAGCAGTGTGCAACCTAATCATTGCAAACAGCCACCTGCGGCTCAATAGTTCCACCTGCGGAATAGCAGTGTGTAGACAGCCACCTGCGGCTCAATAAATAAACAAATCCACCTGCGGACTTTTGCAGCAGGTGATTGTAGTAAATTCCAACAACCTTCATTGAACTTTTGGCCACCTGCGGCATTTAATCCAGCAGCCAGCATGCGAATCATCACAGCAGGTCATTTTTCAAATTATAAACACTAAGCCACCCGCGGCAAAAGTGCCACTTGCGGCAGAAATAAATAACAAAATATTAAGATAGCAGGTGCACTAATTACACTAACTTTACATAAACATTTGGCCACCTGCGGCAGCTATTGCCACCTGCGGCAGAGATAGATAAATCACAAGCAAGTGCATTAGTTAGCAATATCATTACTTGAATTATTTACGTAGCTAATATATTTTCAATGTATATAGTGTAATAGTAACTTATAGATAAGTATTTCCTTTTTTTCTCTTTTTCTTTTAAAATCGATTAAATTACTACGATAGTCTTTCTCTTTCTTTTTTATTAAGCATTTTTTCCTTTCTTTAATAATATACACAAGATTCAACGCTTTTATTTCGATATCAAATACCAAATCAAAGTCAAACTGACATTAATTTAAATCTTTATAATGCCTATTTTTTCTCCAATGTAACCTGCATAAAACATGTAATAAAGTATTCTATTTACTAGTAACACCTTTTTTTTTATTAATTCACAGCTTTTCCTTCTTTCAATTTCTCGTATTTTTCGTATACTTTTTATTTTTTATTTTCTATTTTTTGTTATTTTTTTTCCTACCATTTCTTAATATTTAAAAATTATAGTACATACATGTAAAAGGTTAATGATATAGTTTGAGTGTATCCAATTCTTGATCAGTAGCAATACAAATATGGGTTGACTGCAAACCAGTGGTGGGGGGGGGGGGCCGGCACCCCCCCCGGGGCCCCACCGGGGGCCCCCCCCCAACACCCCCCGGTGTACCGGGGGTG
>LS056441.1:0-12306 GCA_900241095.1 Acartia tonsa
TGCCGAAGGCACCGGCTAAAAAACTGGTTTTAATCTTATGATTGTACATTTTTATATTCGTAGAAAGCTGGATATAAAACGATGCTAGACATAGTTTTTTTCGTATGGATGAGAACCGGTTCTTATCCACCGGATTTGAATGAATACGAGAAAAAAAGTTATCGCAAAAATCAACTTTTCTGTAATTATCAATTATACTGCTATGTGTAGAATTATAATCTGAAGTTACATAGCTACGGACGGACACACCCTTTATCTAGTAAAACCTTTATTTATAAAAAAAAGATAGAAAAAGGGCAGACGCCCCCCCTCTCTCCCCCCTCGCATGCAAATTAGAGAACTAGAAAATTACATTTAACTCCAATAAATTGTTGCAAACGGTTCTCAAGGACACTTTTATATCACAATAGGACAACTCACAAATATAATCAAAATCCAACCTCATCATAACATAACCTAACACAGTACAAAGTCACAATATAAAATAGATTCTCTTACATAGTCACATACCAGGTTTAAAACTAAATCTTAAGAATAACCTTTAAAAGTTCAACCATTTTCTTGATGTTGATTTTTTTAAAATTTGGATATAGAATGGTATCTTAAAATTATTGAATTGTTACAATTATAATGGTTTTGTGATAAAAAAGTTATTAAACTAAAAATCTCAATTTTGAACTCCTGATTTGTGACATGGACAAAAGCTGTTTGGCTCGGTTGAACCAAAGGTGATAAATTCCTAATGTTACGCATTTTTGTCCTTTTCTCTATCTTTTTATTTGTTCTGCTTGTTTTTCTTATTTTAAAATAGGAAAAGATTAAATTCTATTGTCTAACATTAACTTTTCTTATTTAACTTCTTGTTTTTAATGCTTAATTTAGATACAGCTTACATTTATATATGTAGTATTAATCATTTTTAAAAGCGAAGCTTTTCTACAATTAGGGTCGGTCCGTCCGTCCGTTACATTTAGCTCTTTTCGTTAATTAAAACATGTTATAATTGTCCTATCGATTTCATACTTTGCTGATTCCTATATTAGTTAGGTACGACTAAAAAAGCGTAGCAACTCTATAATCGTTACCAGAAAGTCCGTACGTCCATTTAAAATAAGCTAATTTTAATTTTTTTTTACAACAAATTTTTTAATGTTAAAATTATCCTATTCATCTGATTTTTTTTTATTACCGATTCCTAATACAACAAGGTATAGTGTTATAAGCGAGGAATCTCTAAAATCAAGTCCTAAAAACGTCAGAATGTCCTCAAACAGCAACATGTATTTAATCAGTTTTGCATCAAATTTGCTTACAATTTTGTACAGACAATGCATTAATATTCAGTTCTGACACTCTTCAAGTGTTAATGTTTGTTTGTCCTTTCATTTCAGAGCTTCGCTTTTATGGATGTTGTTATCCTTGTTTATGTTGTAATCATCTGATAGATTATGTTAGGGTAGTTTTGCTTCTGAATACATACAATGCCAACGGTAAACTTTAAAATCTCAAATGCGTATAAAATAATGCTTATAAAATTTAAATTCCATTTAAAGATTAAAAGAATAACTGAAAATTAAATCAAAAACAAGAAATAATTTGTTAAAAATTCACTGAAGTGGGCAGACGGAGCTACCATTCTAAAACAATCTATAATTTTCTAAGTCTAATTGTAAAAGTAAAAGTATGTGGAGTTGTTCCGGCACTTCCACATCTAAGATTGGCCAATTTAGTTTTAAAAACTTTTAGGCTAATCTTTAAATACTATGCTTTTTTACAATCAATTAAAAAGCTTTGTTGGACTTAAAACAGTATCAGTCCTTTGCCTATATTATATAGATGTGACTTTGATCGATTAAATAAAACAACATGTGTATATGCGCGCACACAGTTTAATTCAAGATTATCTAGTTGTATATTGAGCGGAATTGATAGCACAAAATGTGTACATGCGCGAACAAAGTTTTACCACTTAATTCCAGAATATCATGGAAAATATGACTTTTAGTTTTACCCTAGAGGGATGATCGTTTGGGAGCAAAGCTCTCTTAAAACATTTTAGTAACACAATCGATATAAGAATCAGTCAATAATACTATATTGACAAAGAAGTTTTCCTAGTTGCATATGAAATGAATTAAACAGGGATGAATTAAAGCAAAGAAATTTTCAACAACATTTTAATTCATACCTACTAAATCAGGATGTGTTATTTTCTGGTAGTAAATTCCTATTCTTTCGAATTACCAACTGTTAGAAAATAACTTGTTTAATTCTTCCCTGTTTAATGAATATAGAATCATCAACCGAAACTTATAGAGTAGTTGCCATTAACAAACAAAAAACATCGTTGTATTAGACCAGCAGATTATTGTATTTTAAAACTCATTATTTTAATTTAATTATTAACAAATAAAAACATCGTTATATGATTGCAACAAAATATTTTTGATATGATCGTCATTTCAAATTAACACAATACTGTGTTGACAAGTACATTACAAATTAGGAAACAGACGATGTTCCATGAATACATCCTCGTCCGAAATATCTTCGCCATTGTTATTAAATGTGAAGTGAACTTCCGGATTGAATACTCTGGATTTCCGGCTGTCGGGAACCGTGCCGCGCTGAATCGAGAATGCTTTGGCCAATTTCAACTTATGTGAGTCACTGATTCGGCGATAATGCTGCGCTGATTCGCAGCTACGCCAGCGACCCTTATCTCTGACTTCAGAATCGGTCAGGCCGCTGGCGAACGCCGCGGAGGTCCCTGCTATTTTAGCAGACTTCCCCGACACTAGTCCGGAGAAGCCCACTCTTTTAGCCAAAGCTTTAATGTTAGTCACCAGAGTGTTTTGGGACACCGCATGGCGGCCATCGGGAATCATTGCCCTGGTAATACGCGCCATTTTTAACCGAGGAAATAAATAATTTAAATCTTCGATTTTGCCGTCGTTGAAGTAAAAAGCATTGCGTGCATAATATAACTTAATCATTGTATATGGGCATGCGGCACCGCCCTCTTTAACTATGTACCCCCGGCTGCCAATGGCTAACTGGTCATTTTTCATTTCTCGAAAGAAAATCTCAATGGCGGGGTTACCATCCAAGTCTATAAGCTGAACGTCGCAAGCTCTTAATTTCCTCGCATCGGATATCCTTGCTAAAGTATAGTACTGAACAATCACTAAAATAACTGTAGGAAAATCACGCAACGAAATATTGTCCAGCTCTTGTGTATTCCGGGGTAGGCTTGGCACTACCCATTCGACCATTCTCCTAATAATGTATCCAGGGAGCTGCTGGACTCTAGGACGGCGTTTTCTACGAGGGGCGGCTAATCTTGTAATTCCTTGATGTACTCTGTCCACCGCCAGCGTCCAAATTGTCTCAGACAGGCCCATGGCAGCCAGATACGCGAGAATCGCCCCTTTGGTAGCGTTGATATAACCGAACGGTTTCTCTGTTTTGTAAAGAGACATCAAAAAACTCATAACTGAAGCCTCATCAAGGTCTAGGGGTTCGACTCCTTGTTGTTCCAAAAATGGAATCAAATCTTTTATAATCCTGTTATGAGCCCGTCTGGTACCTTCCGCCCTTGCTGCGCCAGCTAGCCTGAAAATATGAATACATACAGACTGTGGGTCCGATATTTTAGTGGCGTTGTACAATTCTAGGCGAAAAACCACATATTCGATTTTGGAATACATTTATAAACAATATGTTTGATACTATGCTAGAATGGATATACTAATTTCAGCCAAGATTTGCGTTTGTTTGATATTGAAAGAACGTGCACCTCCCGTTATATATAAAACCATTGCGAAAAAACCAAAAAACAATAAGACCGGTTAGAACGCGACCTGTACAATCATAGATTATTACCTAGCTTGGAGCTCCTTTTTTCCCGCCAAACCAAGTTTCTGGATCGCTTCCATAGTCTTAATCGGCCTAATAGCGCTAGGAATCTGCACATAACCAGTACCAGACGCTTTCCTCTGTGATAAACGGGCAAATTGCCCCTTGTCTGTACGGACATTTCTATGTGACAGGACCCATGTCTGAAATAAAACAAGAAATTGAATAACTGTCGTATGAAATTACCGGGGTTACATAACATATTAAAAATAGATATACTAAAAACCAAATTAAACCATTATTTTGATAACAGAAAACATGAACATGGTGAATTAAATTTATGACCAGTAATTAACCCTGTATTAACAGATCCACGTATAAAGAATAGTATCGACTATAACTTAAGCCTATATATTAATATATTTTATAACTGCTGGAAGAAAATACATAAAAATAATATCCTTATAAGCTTCAATGATTTATCAATACGTTAATAAACTGGCCATAAATGACGGAATAATCGAGCTAAAACCCTTAGTAAATTTAAGTTTGAAAGACAAAATAACGATGGTAAAATAAGCATAATGATCATTTGTTATAAATAACATAATAATAACTAAGATACTGGTATACAAATCAAAATGGAGCATAAAGCTTGATCAAATTGTCCTTTAATATAAATATTCGATAACAGTATTGTGCATATAACAAATGTTTATATAAATCCAACGATTCTCTAAAGATTTTACTGATTTGAAACAATCAAAACTTCTTGTAATGAACGCCAAATCCGACTAGTTGTTGTATAGAAATTTGAAAGATCATTGGTTTATACTAAAAAAGTTTTTGGCCATTAACAAAGAAAGTTATAACACAGTTTAGCTTTTATCTGACAAAAAAGATGATGTAAACTCTAAATCTGTAAGCGTATTTGCCCTTGTATTGGGTTATATTTACTTTTAAATAAATTATAAACAAAAATATATTTAACCACTTTCAATTAAACTGGATGATTTATCGTAACGTTGTATTAAAAATTAAGATCTGACCAACTATACAATCATGAATTGTTAATAACTAACATGGCTAAGGTTGCGAATTTAGTAGCTCCGTTAAATAGACAAGATTCAGACTTAGACACAAAGGAAGCATCAAAAATTAAGTGAGATTTTACACATGATTTAAATTGGTCCTGTTCCAAAAAATCTGCAAAAAATGCATGAGATCTCCAGTATGGTACTACAAAGATAGACTTAAGGCCAGGGACTTTTGTCACAGTCCACCATGCCCATTGTACACATGAAATAGGGGGACATACATACAGTATATCCTGAGGATCAATTTGTTGATTAAAGAAATTCACCCCAGAAGTTTTGGTTTCCGGTAGCTTACTATAAAACCTGGGACATTTAGTGTTCAATTCAGTAGCAAAGGCATCCAAATTTGGAGATATCTTGAACGTGGAAGTGATCTTAAGATAGGACTGGTCATCTAATGACCATTCGTCTGTACTGTATTTCTTGGATCCCATGTCGGCCACTGTCAGGTTGTCGTCTGATCTTTCAGACCAAAAGCAAAAAATCCGCGCGTCTGAAATATAACGCATTATTAACAAAGTGAAAATGAATTTTTAAGTTCTTGAAAGAAAGATAAATAATATTATCCCTGACGTGGTTATATTATGCGAATTAAAAATTTACATGAATAACTAAAGTCAAAGAGGAAAAACCCCCACTAAGTATTAACTTTCTTAGTTATTGTTTTTTAAAAAACTTGCCCCATTTTTGCTGCAACTCGAATATTTTGAGTACCATCCCTTGTAACTGACGTATTCTAGAGCCCCGTCTCATGATATGACACAATGACTGAGAATCAGTCAACCATAATACTACCTTTCCTTGATTATCCTCAAGGAAAGAATCATCAGCTGTGAGTAGTTTGTATATAGCACTAAGCTCACGTAGTGTGGATGATGCTTGTGCTTCAGTGTCATCAAACGGATACTCGGCTACTATCTTGAACGTATCAGCCTGATAAAGGTAAGCAGAACGGTCACTAGCATCACTGACCATGGTTATCAGCTCACGTGCATTGTCGCTAGGATTCCAACCCTCCAATAAATAAGTCTTGTGTGCGGGTCGCATAATTGTAGTCTGTCTGGATTCATATCTTATAGGCTTGCCATTGTGTGTATGCAAATATTTTTTGCACAGATTCAGCTCCTCCACCATTCTAGGAGATATATCCATATATGCGCATTCCAGCCATGCTTTACTACGGACAACCCAAGTAAATGCTGGGATTCGCGCGTTACAACTTTCAAAATCTCCCCATGGGATGTCAATAAGTGCGCGGTCATGCCGAGAGCTGAAGCCGTTTGACGGCATGGGATAGAACGTCCATCTTGACCTGCAGCAATAATTTCATCCATGTCAAATTGCAAACGAATAATTTTTCGAACAGGCGCAGAAATTTGCATCTGTACAGTGTTGATAATGAAACCCAGATACTTGGTGATTTGTGTGGGTAGAACTGTTTTGTCGCAGGCAATTTCCCAGGCTCCGCACTCCATCACAAAAAATATGTAACGCTGATAACTATCGCAACGTTTTAACGACACACCAACGTTACCGCCGTCGTCGACATACCAAGACACATCCACACTCACTGAGTGCAGATGTATCTCGATAGGTCGGAGCAAACAAGCCATAATTACTGTTGCATTGCAGTACCCAAAGGGTACTACAATGAAACAGTAATGCTCTAGAACGCCGGCAACGTTGGTGATTGTGAACCCAAAGTATTGCCATGCCTCCCTGTGAAGAGAGACATGTAAATACATTGCGCGTATATCGTGCGTTGCAATGAAGCTGTCTCTCTCTACCCTAAACAGGAAAACAATTTTATTGTGAAAGACAGCTTCATTGCAACGCACGACTTTTGAATGTGATAAATAGTAAATAGTGTAGAGCCGCTTCGCAACTTTTTAAACGAAACTAAAATTATCCCTCTGAAGTTTATTTGTAAATTTAGAATTAAAATCGGTCATAAAAATACACACCTGGGTAAAAATGTAGACAAATCGTTGAGAGGACAAGACCTGGGCTCTACATACAGATTTACACTGCGACTCAAATCATGGCATAAACGCTTCTTGTGTGTACCTGTAAAACAAAATTTCTCTTAAAATCGCGAATTTAAATGATCAACGTAGAAATATATCCCTCTCTATTTACGCATATATCATTATGTATAGATCAAATGTAATAGCAGTACATCCGACTTTAGATATCAGTAAACTTACTTGTAGTAACCCCTAACTATAAAAGTTGAAAACTTTAAAATGTATAGAACTCTTGTTAAAAAATGTACTAAATATAACCATTAAAGCAATTGATCAATCAGCCGTAAAATGAATTACCTGTAGTAACCTCAAATTTTGATGAAACAGACAAAGGGGCATTGACTTTTGCTGGCAAATCCAACCGTTTAATATAGCCCTTGTCCAACCATTCACTCACTTGTTCCCTGACGAAGTTCATATTTTCTCTCGCCGAGCGATTATTTTGCATGGACGATGGTGGTGGCGGAGTTGACCACCATCGCGGCATATATGCGTCCTGTAGGATGGACAGCACCTCGTCGTTGGCATGAAGGACCTTCCTGTAAAAGTCCACTGCTTGTGGCTGGTTAATTCCGCGGTTAAGTGGAGAAAATCCTAAGTCAATGATTTCCTGCTGTTTTGATTGTAAAAAACATTTGAACTCTGCATCGGCTAAATCTTGTTTACTATCAGGCTGGTTAGAAGTATTAGTAAGGCATACTGTCGGAATAGATTGGTTTTGTAAATCAGACAAACTGCTCGCAATCGTTTTATTGACTGATGATTGTGTGGCGTTAACATGGACTGAATTATCGGACGGTGCCGGTCGTTCGCAGTTCTTGCTGACATTAGATGATCTTAAACCAGTAGAAGGATTGTCTAACCTTGGCAGATCTTGAGGCGAAATCTGGTCCATACTGGACGAAACCGGACTAGATGATGGAATTAAAATTCCGTTTGGACTCTGAAGTGATGACTGTTGAACCTGTGTAAAGTTTGTACTGAGACTAGTTGGAGATTGTAATAATTGGTCAGGTAAAATTGTTTGAATTTGAAATGATTGGTTGGTGTCCTCTGGCCGAAAAACAACCTGAGGAGTCTCCCTGTCTAGTCATTTTTTGTCGGTTTTGCCGCGGGATTCCCCCTCATCCTTGATTTTTATGCGACACTTGTTCTCTGTGTGATTATCGCCGTGGCAATAACCACAATACGGTTTCTTGCCTGTCTGACGTCTGTTGTTGTTCTTGCCTTTGTAGTTTGAGTAATTAGTATTCTGACGAGACCGTTTCTCCTCCTCGTCGCGTTCTTTTGTCTCCTATAAATAGTGGCAATTAATTGTATGTAAAATTGACCAAAAAATACTATACTAAGTCTAATAATAACATAACATGACCCCGACTTTTTATACTTGGGAATAGCTTGAACTGCCCGCAGTTTTGAACGAAGAAAAACCCTGAATTTGTCTAAGTTAATGTTACTATTGAATCATGTTTATAAGAAACAATATGACATCAGAAAAAAAACATATTAAAAATGTACCTTGTTAAGAGATTCCCATAACTTAACCTCTTTGCTGTCCAACGTCAGTCCGCCGTAATTGCATTGGCTTGCAAATCTGGTCGCGGTGGAAAACTTTGCGCCAGGCATGAACATCATACCCATGTTCCTCTGCAGACGGATTAGCGCGTCCATTGCCGAAAGCTGGTCATCGAGGACCAAATGGACCTCAGGCTTGATACGAACAGGAGCCTCCATTGTAGCCAACCTGCGCGCACTGTCTTGTAGCGCCTGCTCAATGGCTAACGACTCGAACAGACATGACTGCAAAAATCCTAGCTCGGTTTGGCCAGATACAGGTAAATTGTGGAATTGGCTATATTTTCTCATTCTCTCCTGCTGTAGCCCCTGTTAAAATAAATATAATGTAACGTCCATCAAATAAAACTAAAAAATGGAACCAATTGTTTGATGGATTAATGTCTATAATTGCTGTAAGAATACATGTAAATATAATTTACTATTCGTGCTTAATTCTTTTTCCTGTAAGTATGCTATGCGTAAAAAGAATCTATTGAATACAATAATTGGCGAAATTTATTATATCGGCTCTAAATAGAAGAATTACATGGATTGTAAACAAGTGATATTGTTTATATAGACTGTGATTCATACCTCCCATTATTTTTTAAATGGTATATGTTATTAAATTTTTACCTGAAACGTAATTGAACAAAACCCGGGGACTCTGGTTTTTGTAAGAACTCCATTTATGTTCCTTATTTTTGGGACCCCCATGGGTATATCTTCATCTACTTTAGTAGGATTATGCTTGTATTGAGTCCTGTCAGGCCCTACCTTCATGCCCGGTCTATAGCGTTTCTGACGGTGGCGGCTGGCCTGAATATCTTCTTCTGATTCAGAGTTGTCTTGCAGCCACGGCTTCGGCGGCATGCGTTCTTCAGGTGGTGCTGCTAATTGTCTAAGTGCCGCCGGCTGGGCTGCGCCGCCCCAGTCTAATCCGTCGGGTGATTCATCAGAATCATCCTCCCCTGAATCTGGCTCCGTATCAGACGGTGAATCTACTTCCTTGCGTCTCTTACCAGAAGTTTCAGCCTCCTCCATACTCTTTCTTTTAGAAGTGGAGGGTTTAGGATTTGCCGCCATGCGCTGAATCATATTAAACATAGAATCCAGCCTATTCTGCATCTCGGATATTTTATCCTCCTCTTGTTTCGGCGCTGGTGATTTATCTTTCTTATCGCTCTTTGATTTTTTGGATGACGTAGATTTACTTGATCGTTTGGAAGACTGAGAACTGTGTCTGTCCCTTTTTTCTTCAGACTTTTTATCCCTTGACCTGGATCTCTCAGAATCTACAGGGGGCGTTTCAGTCGAGTTCTTAGGCTTCTCGCTGTTAGTCTCACCCTGTCCCGGCTGATCCTCGTTAATATCATCAGGGATTCCTGTAAAATTCAGAAAAAATGAACGTATTTTAGTAATATTCTTGGGACGTACTTGAATGAAAAATAAAACTCTATCTGATAATTATGCCTATAAATATTGTATGTCCAACAAACATAAGCATGAAACTGTTAGCCACAATATTTTAGTGATAAAATCGCTATTTTTATAATACGATGATTGAATTAAAATGATCCGTATTAAAAATTATGTGTATGAAGAGACCGGAATAATAAAACCGGCTATTCCTATTAATTATATGAGTCATGTACAAAAAACGCCATATCTGCCCATGAAAAAAATATTTTCTCCCTATCGGCATCAATAAAATTTTTTTAAAAAAATGACTAGCACAATTAGAAGCTTTGGCATATTTATTACCATGTTTGCGCCGATTTATATCAAGTCTTTGGCTGGGAATAAAAGAAATTCAGGATCACTGTTTTATCTATATTCAAAATCGACTTATGTCAGCGTATAACTGCCTAGGAAAAAGCGTTCTAATAAATAGATTCCTACGACGATATTCGTTGAGATTAGGTTTACCTATCCGTCGAAGAGCCTCTAGCGCCGTTTCGTCAACATAATTATTCTCAGGCAATTCAGGCTCAGTCATTTTGTAAGCTTATTTGTCTGTTGTCTGAAAATAAACATTAATGAAAATTAAATCAATATTATTGGTATAAAATTTGTATAATCAAAGACATAATACCAACTTTTTTATCCCTAATGAAATAACCATATTTAAAATATCCTGCCCAATGAAATTCGAAACAATCATTAAAAGACTCCAAAAACCATAATGTCCTTGAATTGATATAATAATAATCTCAAAATATAATCGGACTTAATTAATAGGAATCATATAGTCCGACTTGATTACCCAAAATAATTACATTATCAGCATATTCAGCTACCGATTTAAACATAATTGATAATCAGTATGATTAATTGATATTTATATAATACATAGCTAAGAATCAGCAAATTTATTCTTCCATTTCAGCCATATATTTTATTGTGCCATCCGCGCTAACATATATAACGTGGTATTAAAAAATGCTAAGCATACTTGCAACCCATTGTTCCAAAACAACTAACAAATCTCATGTCTTTGTTCTTTAATCATGATAAAAGTATTAAAAATGCTTTGAAAGCATTATATTTCCTCATAAACCATACCTACTAGTAGTTAAATATATTATTTTCCTAATTATTCATAATTGTAAATCTAAATATGAGATTTATCCTGTCTTTGCGAAGGAAGTAAACCTTATAATATTAAGGAACAATAACGTACTATTATGATAATATTAATATGTACTTAAAAATTTCATAGTTATGTAATCGAATATTGAAATCAATGTGAACAATTAATCTCTCTGCTATAATCCTTAATAAAAAATAAGGTGTTATATAAACCTACATAGTTGTATGTAAGATTCTATAAAACCGAATAGAATAACCGAAAAACTATATGGAAAAAGTAGGGATTGACATCTTTTAAAATAAAGCTAAATAGAAATATTTTATTAAATATTAACCCTGAAATTGAAGAAAGTTTAATGGTATGCTATCTAAACCAAATTTCTTAGAATCAACCTAAGTTTTAGTTGTTTTATTGTATATTTTGGAATAAAATATAATATAGACTGTCTAGAATGTATTTTAATTTATAATAGAATTAAATATATTCGACTTCACTTCATTTTTTTAACTCGTGTAAAATTTTATTGAAGACCCGTAAAATAATGAACACGTGGTAAAAACATGTCAAATGCGCATATATAGAAAATGCCCCGTATATTATGCAATCAATCAATAAGAAAAATAAATGTATGCAGCCCGACGCGCCATAAAGGAAAAATGCCGCGTAATATATCGCGATCGATCAATAATACAAATAAAGAATTTTCGGCGCAACATAAGGCAAATGCCCCCATCTTTGTTGTAACTGTATTCAACAAACATATTAACAAGCATGAGTGTTGTAGGGAGGGAGGAAGGTAAATTGAAAGAAAATTTTTTACTTTCCTATTTGAAAAGCCATTTATTATCGCCGAACATTCGTTTCATATTCAACTAGTTAAAATATCGTTTTCACTTATACTTGCAAGTCAGAATAATCTGTCTCACGAAATTATATATAATTTTTTGTCATATTTAATAGTTAAACATATATCATATTAAATATGAATTCTCTATTCATAACAACGACGCCGAACTACGGCATTTGTTATATTATAGGTTATGACTTCACTGTGTCTGTATTTTTACTAAAGACCCGTGTATGTATGTATGTGTGTGTGTGTGTGTGTGTGTGTGTGTGTGTATATATATATGTGAGTGTACGAGTGTAGCCAGCGCCCCAAAGTTACTATCCC
>LS056442.1:0-12301 GCA_900241095.1 Acartia tonsa
AGGCTTGTGTTAATTTGTTATTTATTTGCAACCATTGAGCAAAAAGTAATTAAATAGCTTATATTTAACACAAATGTCCAGACCAAATACTAAAAAGCATTCATGATTAAAAAGTTCCAGAAAAGAGAACCAAAAGAAACACTAGGAAAGGCTTTAAAAACATTTTGACAAAATCTTTTTTTTTTCAACAATGGCTTTAATTCCCCTCTAACAAGATTTTGGTTAGTTTATATTATATAACATCTGAGTCTATCTGCCATACCTTGAAACGGCATAAGAAGTCCTGCATTAAAGTTGTCTGTTCTTTTCTTTTTCATGCATTTTTTTTGCAATGCTCTACGTATCGCCATTGTTGTTTCAGAATTAGAGTAAATCACTAGTGGAGAAAGGGGTTAAATAACTGTATCCCAATCCCAAGGACCTTGTGCCGACTCTCAATAGAGTTATTACAAATCACCCAATAGTGTCGGGAATATTAACACTGCCAAAGAGCAGAAAACACTTTGCAAGCTGACGAAAAAGGTCCTTGGAAAAGGGAGACAGGTAGTTATCTGAATATACATCTATACTATAGATCAGTTGTTTAAGAAAAGATTGAGACATGGGGGGGGGGGGGGGTATAATGATTTATGTTTAGCGTGACACTTCTAAATCTATAGAAAAGTAATTTGTTGTAAGATCAACACTTATACTCGCCATATTGGACAGATAACAGTTTTATTGCTTCTGTTTTTTTTTTCTTTTCAAAGAATTCTGTTTTTATGTAGGATGTATTTAATGGTTTATCAAAAATATAGAAAATTTTGAATAAATTTAATAAGAATATATTTTAAAAACTATTAATTTATTGAAAAATAGTTTTTTAGCCATAAGCTTCTTTGTCGAGCTATAAATCCTCGATATATTTTGTTAATAGGATGTTTTTGGTTAAAATGCATAGAAAATTTTTTTAACGCATCGTATTTTAGTCAAACTTCTGTGGATATTAAAATGTTATGTTTAAAACCAGTTTTGCATTAAACTTGATATTTTATTTCAATGGTCGTGATTGTGGAAAATTGTCTTTGATTCGGTGCTATACATGATATTTCATTATGGCTAAGAACCGGTTCAAATCTCGCAGATATTAATTGGTTTCGAAGAGATGCTGAAAATTCTTCTTATTCATTTTTTTTGAAATTTTGCCCCTGATCAATATCTATAACCATAATCAATGGTCCATATTATAGGTTAAAAGATTCTTTAAAAGCCTTTTTTTTGCATTGAGAAGAACAAACGGACAAATATGGTTCTATGAATCTATTTGATATATTTGGTATGTACTAAAAAAATTGTTGTTTATAAAAATCCGCTCTAAATGCAAATTAGTTGCATTATTTAATTTCTATTTTATTGTCTGGTTTTTCTCAGGGTGGGAGGGGATAATTGATAATTTATAGGCCATTGACTTATCACTGAAATTTTATATTTATTCCTTGCCACAAATTAACAAGAAACATATTATCAATAAGAAAGGCAGCAATGATAAGAAAAACTTACAGAAACAATGTTTATTAAACATAAAATGCTAAATTTATGCTTGATGGTTGTAGGAATCACACAATCACCCTTTTGACATAGGATCTTAGTAAATTTCTTTTTTGCTACATGTTCAGATCAGCGAAAAGTTTGAAGTACGGACATACTTTAGTCGCTACGCTACTAATAAATGTTTATAAAAATGTGTGTGTGGGTTTTGTGCAAAAATGCATTAACACACAATCTAGCTCACAAATAACGGATAAGGACATGTTAATATTTAATTTTAAACACTGACAACCAAATTACATGGAAAATAAATACTATCCCCCCAAAAGCTATTGAAGCTACATTTTACAGGTCTAGCTGTCTAGCTATCAGAGAGATCCTTTGGTACAGATAGACAAACACATAACTACGCACATAGACATCCTGTTACTTAAATAGCTCAATTAATTTTTAATCTTCATGAAACAAAGTTTGTTTAAAGACATACCTACATTCTAAAAAAAAATTAATGTTATTTAGCATATAAGTAAATTGTCGAATGAATTGAAATACTTTGGTATAGATATTTAATTAGTATATCTACCAATTATCATATTGATTTTGTTATCCTGATTCATCAGTCAGTGACCCTATAAAGGTTTTGTGTTTATTACACTCCATTGTCATATCACTTTATCCCTGGTTGTTTCTACCTCTAAAAAAATTTTTTGTATATGAGAAATGAAAAAAATGAGGAATTATTATCCTCTGGAGTACTATCACTATATTCCTGGTTGTTTCTACCTCTAAAAAAAGTTTTGTGTACATGAGAAATTAATAATAAGTAAATATTATCCTCTATAGAGTACTATCCCTCTATCCCTGGTTTTTTCTACCTCTAAGAAAAGTTTTGTGGATATGAGAAATGAAAATCAAGAAATTATTATCCTCTAGAGTACTATATCCCTGGTTGTTTCTAGACAAGTCTTGTGTATATGAGAAATGAAAAAATGAGGAATTATTATCCTGTGGAGTACTATCCCTTTATTCCTGGTTGTCTCTACCTCTAAGAAAAGTTATTTTGTGTATATGAGAAATGAAAATTAAGAAATTATTATCCTCTGAAGTACTATCCCTTTATTCCTGGTTGTTTATACCTCTAAGAAAAGTTTTGTGTATATGAGAAATGAAAATTAAGAAATTATTATCCTCTAGAGTACTATACCTTTATCCCTGGCTGTTTCTACCTCTAAGAAAAGTTTTGTGTATATGAGAAATGAAAAATGAAAGCTGGAAGGCATTGGCCTCGCTCATTTCACAAGATGCAGTTATAAAATAAAAGTTTAGGGAAATAGGTTGAATGACAATAACTACCAAAAGTATAAATTTTATGTAAAATACGATGCAAAGAATTATTATTTTAACTTGATAATTTCTTATTAATAGAATATTTTTGTATCATTTATTAGCAAAATGTACTTCTAGGTTATAAATTGTGCAAAAAGTATGTTATGACTTTTGTTTTTAACGATTGTTTAGATGAATATGCAAATTTGATCTTTTGATTAGAATTTCAATGGGTATATGTCACCATAATTAACGTGGACATTATGTGCTGCATCTGGCATTACTACTAGAAACACAAAACTGCAACTTGAAGTAAAGGTTTCTTTTCTAACCTCATAAGTGTGAGCAATGCATGTATTATGTTGGATCCTGGTAAATCCTTCCTTTACCTTTCAAAATATCTGGGCCATTTTAAATCTTCTGGTTGCACTTCCTGTCCCGAAGTTGGATGCGAGTCTAAACATTTTTATTTATATTGCATAAACTTAAAGCGAAAAAAAGAGCTTACATGATAACATGATTGAATTTTGTAATCTTACGTTAATTAATTTTTTTTTACATGGTCCTAGAGTTACAATAAAAAAATTTATGATAGATATATACAAATATAAAATGAACATTTTTAAAAACGTGGATTTTATGGCCATTTAAATAGGTCGCTCCGGGTACTAGGTGTTTAGGGTGCCAGGTAAACCAATTAATGGCCTTTATAAGGTCAAAAAAGGATTTTGTAAGGTTATCATCAATGTTACTTTGAGTATGGAGCCAAAAAAGGGATTAAAAATGTAATTTAAGGCACATTTAAAAATATACCTTGTATAAGAAAAAAGTTTGTCTAAATTTTCATCTGATTTGTTCAAATAAGGATTTTATGATACTTTTGATTGGGAGTAACCCAAAAATTAAGAATTTCGAAACATAAATAATCTCTTATTAATATCATAATATTCAGTGATACATCGTTGTAGCCCACTGCGTGTTTCATTTTATAAGAGAAAATGAAAGTCTGGTGTAAGATCCTTGTAATAATATATCTATTTTATAATGACACAATGACACAATTTCGCGTGGTCAGGAATTACATTTACATACATACATTTTAGTTTATAGGACTTATTTCTATATTAGTACAACATGAACTGAACACCATGGTGAAATCTTAAAATTGGTTGGATTTTTTTAGGGACTAACTGCAATTTATTCCAAAAAAAGCCTAATAAACCTTTCCAATGGTCAATATACCACCTTTTGACAAATGTGGTATGAAATCTATAAAAAACACTAGCCCCAAAAATGATTTAACAAAGTACAAATCTTATATTTAATTAATAATAACAAACATATTTAACAATAACATACATTACCAATAGGCAAAATTTGTTTAAGCCTTTCAAAAAAGCGTAGCCCTTATCATGGGCCATGCCTTATATATCCTGTGTTTATACAAAAATTATTTAGAAACATATACAGTAAAATTACTTTTAAAAGTGTACATGTATTAAAAAATAATCCTTGCGACCATATTAACATATATTCACCATTAGGTCAAAGGACAATTTTTTATCTCTATTCATTCACTTTCTCTCTATTTACATAAATATGCAGGGTTAAATAATCTACATACCTTTCTCCCCCAAATATATATCAGCTTAGCTAACATAGGTAGATTTATAATTGAGGAAGATTACTTTATTTTCCATTGTCCTCTCCTTATATACAGGGAGGGAGGGTACATTGTGCTGTTTATTACACTAGTCCCCAAAGTTTTCTTATTTGTTGGCTTAACAAATACATGAACTTTTATTGAATTTTGATTGGTTGGCTCATTAAGTTGAGTGTTCAAATTTATAGACCATTAATTGTAATTTACAGAAGGGGCAGTTTTTTTTTATCATCAAGGGGGATGTACATTAATTTATCTGCCTTTGTCTTATTCCTTTAGATACCTGAATGTAAATAACTTACCACATGATATATTATGCATTCAAATGCAATAGTAAGTCATGTGAAATACAAGAAAATGAATAATAAAACAATATCCTGTTTTTAATATACATTATATTTTATTATATGCTGCTTAATATCTAAAAAAAACTAAATTTTTGCATTAGTTTACATAAAAAAATGGGTGACAACATCCATAAAAGCAAAGCTCTGAAACGAAGGGACAAACAAACATTAACACCTGTGAAGTTTCATAATATAAATTGTCTAGTCTGAACAAAATTGTAAGTAAATATGTTTCAAGAGTGCCTAAATAAGAATGCTGGGATAATTATTGGTTGCAAAGTTTTGACACTACTAGTTGGGAACTAACATCAAAATTAAAAAATAAACCAAAATTGCTGGGTCAACGAATGAGATAACGCGGTTATAAAATTTTGGGTACTAGTGTAATTTACAGTCCAATGTCCTCTCCCTTCCTGAGTATACCAGAGTAAAGGCAAGAACTAAACCACTTTACATTATTAAACTCGTGTCTAGGGCTTATTTCTATTGTAATTTATTTTCAAAAAAATCACAGTTTATTTTATATTAAGCTGCCCTTGTAATGTTTTGTAATACAATATTTTTAAAATCTTTGGAACTTATTTCTTATTTCTGTATTATTTGAGTGTTGTCCTTGTCAACTTTTTCATTTATTTTGGTTGTTAATCTTAGTAGCTTCACATTCAAATTACACTAGTACAATATTCAAATACTAGCGAATGCCCCCCGAGCCCCTTGAGATATCTCAGAAGGCACCGGCTAAAAAAACTAGTTTTAATCTTATGATTGTACATTTCTATATTCGTAGAAAATTAGATATAATACGATGCTAGACATAGTTTTTTCGTATGGATGAGAACCGGTTCCTATCCACCGGATTCGAATGAATACGAGAAATAAAATTATCACACTATAATATCTAAAAACGAAGTTAATTACATACTGACGAAGAAACATGATTGTAGCAAATGTTTGAAGTTCTAAGAGAGAAAGGGGACTTTTGACTGTAAGTAAAGCTGGTAAACAAAGTTTTATAACTACGTTTTCTTATTTGTTTGCTCTAAAACTTTGGGTACATTTATTGAATTTTAATTGGTTGGTTCAAAATAATAAAAAAAGTAATCATTGTGTTTATCATCATTGGGGATGTATATCATCTATTGACTTCTCCATTACGATCCCTTGCAATTCTAGATAGAGTTTGCAGTCTCTCTGTCTTAGATTGTATCTGACTGTTAGTAATGATTTTGTCCCACTTACTTATCATGTATAAGTGTTCTAATCTTAGCATTTCTTATGTCTATTCAGGGATAAAGGAATAAGTATGTATCTAAAGTAATATCATCTTATTTCTTTTGATTACTCTAGGAAATAGGGGCTTGTATATTACTATTAGTAATGATTTTTGACCTACTTACTTGTCATATAAGTGTTCTAATCTTAGCCTTTTCTTATGTCTATTCAGGGATAAAGAAATAAGTACGTATCTAAAGTAATATCATCTTATTTCTTTCTGATTATTCTAGGAAATAGGGGCTTGCATATTACTAATAGTAATGCTTTTTGTCCTACTTACTTATTATATAAGTGTTCTAATCTTAGATTTTCTTGTGTGTATTCAGGGATAAAGGAATAAGTATGTATCTAAAGTAATATTATCTTGTTTCTTTTCATTATTCAAGGAAATAGAGGCTTGTATATTACTGTTAGTAATGAATGTGTCCTACTTACTTTTTATAAAAGTGTTCTAATCTTAGCTTTTCTTGTGTGTATTCAGGAATAAAGGAATAAGTACGTATCTAAAATAATATTATCTTATTTCTTTCTGATTATTCTAGGAAATAGGGGCTAGTATCTGACTGCTATTAATGATTTTATCCCACTTATCACATAATCTAATCTTAGCCTTTTCCTATGTCTCCTCAGGGATAAAGGAATAAGTATGTATTTATAGTAATATCATCTTGTTTCTTTTGATTACTCAAGGATATAGGGGCTTGTATCTGATTGTTAGTAACGATTTTGTCCCACTTACTTATCATATAAGTGTTCTAATCTTAGCCTTTTCTTTTGTCTATTCGGGGATAAAGGAATAGGTATGTATCTAAAGTGATACCAACATATTACTTTTGATTACTCAAGGAAATAGGGGCTTGTATATTACTAATAGTAATGATTCTTGTCCTACTTACTTATTATATAAGTGTTCTAATCTTAGCTTTTCTTATATCTCTTCAGGGATAAAGAAATAAGAATGAATCTAAAGTGATATCATCTTGTTTCTTTTGATTATTTAAGGAAATAGGGGCTAGTATCTGATTGTTTGCAATGATTTTGACCTACTTACTTGTCATATAAGTGTTCTAATCTTAGCCTTTCTTAATGGATAAAGGAATAAGTTTGTATCTAAAGTAATATCATCTTTTTTCTTTTGATTACTCAAGGAAATAGGGGCTTGTATCAGATTGTTAGTAATGATTTTGTCCCACTAAAATGAAATCATCTTGTTTCTTTTGATTATTTAGGGAAATAGAGGCTAGTATCTGATTGTTAGCAATGATTTTGTCCCACTTACTTATCATATAAGTGCTCTAATCTTAGCTTTTCTTGTGTCTATTCAGGGATAAAGAAATAGGTATTATCTAAAGTAATATTATCTTGTTTCTTTTGATTATTCAAGGAAATAGGGACTTGTATAGTGTATGTTACTTTTATTAATTGTTTGTCCCACTTACTTATCATATAAGTGTTCTAATCTTAGCTATTCCTATGTCTCTTTGGGGATAAAGGAATAGTTATGTATCTAAAGTTATATTATCTTGTTTCTTTTCCTTATTCAAGGAAATAGGGACTTGTATAGTATATGTTACTTTTAGTAATTGTTTGTCCCACTTACTTATCATGTATAAGTGTTCTAATCCTAGCTTTTCTTATGTTTCTTCAGGGATAAAGGAATAAGTATGTATCTAAAGTGATACCATCTAATTACTTTTGATTACTCAAGGAAATAGAGGCTTGTATATTACTATTAGTAATGATTTTTGTCCTACTTACTTATCATATAAGTGTTCTAATCCTAGCTTTTCTTATGTCTCTTCAGGGATAAAGGAATACGTATGTATCTAAATTAATACCAACATATTACGAACACAGTAATAGTGTCTGACTGATTATGACGTAACAAAAAAAATAGCCAATGAGAGGCCGTTATTGACCAATGGTAAAATTTATAATGGCCTCTCATTGGCTAATTTTTTTTGTTACGTCATAATCAGTCAGACACTATTACTGTGTTCTAATTCAAGGCATTACCAAAAAAACTTCATTAGTATTACTAACAGAAAACAGACGAACATACCAACCTACTACACGTGTTTTTTAAAGTGTAGCTTCGCTGCTTATAAATACTGTTTGTATGTTAATCATACAATTCACACAGACATACACACACAAACACACACACACAAACACACACTAAAAACACAATCACGTACGATTAATGATTCTCTCCAAAAAATACGCTTTTTTGCTTTCTCCCACTCCCCTCCCCCCTTCCTCTCCGTATTTGTCCTGTTTTTTTTGTAGAGAAGCTACTCTATAATTCAAAATGTCTGACTGTCAAAAATGTTTTGTAGGAGGAACGTAATTTTCTCGGATGCTGTTAAAGATTGGTTTATAAAATTGTAAAATGGAAATGATTTGATATTAAAGATATGTTTTTTTTATGTTAATTCTTATTAGTAACTACTTTATCTTTTTCTCGGTTGTTAAAAAGATATATGTCAAAAATACTTTTTCTATATTCCCATTGCTGATTCCTTCCAACTAAATGACTGTCCTTGTTTTTTAAATAAATTGTTTTAGAGATTTGCAGCTTAGGGATGTTGTCATCCTTGTTTCATCATTTATTGTTGTTGAACACTGTGATTTTAAAAAATGCACCTCTTTTTTATGGAGCGGGGGGCGTAGTTTCTATTTCCCTCCCCCTTTAAATGCAGGCATACAGGGAATGAATGTTTGTAAATAAACCCAATTGTTATAAAACTTTGGTTTCAGATAATTGTGTTAAACTATTTCTTATTTTCTGACATTTAATATACACTTAGACATTGCAGACAAAAATAACAATTACTCTTTACAACTAAACTTTTGTTACTTTTTATTGCTGCTCTACTTATGAGCAAAATTGTTTAAAAATATGTAAAACAACTTGCGGCTAGGGACTGTGTTTTCATAGGGGTTAGAAGGTGGTATAAAAATAGCCTAAAACCATCCCAAGACTTGAATTTGATAATGAAATAGTAATCAAAAGCCCGGAAAACATTTAAAGCTTCCCTGGAAATGAGAACTTAATAAGTTCAGAAGTTCTGGAAATCTTAAGCTTCAACGAAAAGCCTTCTACTACTTTATGTAATAGGATAAAACGTGTTTTTTTTAATAAGTCCTTATACTTTTTTCCCTGAGATGGCTGCGACTTACATCCATTTTTCATTGCTTTATCATGCAGTTGGGAGGCACCACCCTCCACCCCCATCCCTTTCTCCCATAGACTACCCCCACCCTGGGTCCTAGACACTTTTTTCTGTGTCTAAAAATGACGTCAGGGGTTGGGATCCTTAGTATCCCTAATACTATCAACAAAATAGTAATTGTTAAATATGGGCATAACTGACCAATTTGAAATAATTTCAATTCTAAGCTTTACTTTAGGATTAGAATATGTAACGCATTTCTTATTACCAAATTCTGTTCTAATGGTTCATATCAATAATATGGCTTTTATAAAAGGTGTCATGTATGGCATTATATTGACTTACTTTTATCAAACTAAATGTCGACTATATAGTAATAAATCAAAGTGGCCATGGCTGATATAAAGTCTATATAATGATATCAAATGTGTTTTTGTTGATAAAAACATCAAAACCAAAGTATAACAGGCCCCAAGCTCTAGCACCTCAACCCTGGATTTACCTTACAGTCATATCATTATAGTAAGCAACCACCCACCCCCTTACGTCGACAGTATACACTTTTGTAGCAGCCTCACTTCTCTGTATGTAGGTTTTGTAATTTTGTCCCTTTTGAATTGACGGTTAGCTGCTCAATTATACTTTTAATTAAATATAATCAACCCTTACGTCAACAGTATACACATTTATAGTTGCTTCGCTTCTCTGTATATAGGTTCTGTACGTTTGTCCCTTTGTGATTGACGGTTAGCTTTATCAATAGACTACTTTTAACACTCATATGAAACTATTACCTTCCCCTTACGTCGACAGTATACACATTTGTAGCAGCCTTGTTTCTCTGTATGCAGGTTTTGTACGTTTGTCACTTTGTTATTGACGGTTAGCATCAATTATACTTTTAATCAAATATAATCAACCCTTACGTCGACAGTATACACATTTGTAGCAGCCACGCTTCTCTGTATGTAGGTTTTGTACGTTTGTCTCTTATGAATTGCCGGTTAGCTGTATCAATAGACTCTTAACAAATGATATGCATTTAACTTCCTTTACGTCGACAGTATACAATTACACATTTATAGTTGCTTCGCTTCTCTGTATATAGGTTCTGTAGGTTTGTCCCTTTGTGATTGACGGTTAGCTCAATAGACTCATACGGATAGTAATAAAATTATTATCCAACTATAGTATCTGGATGTTTGTTTGTCTGTAAATATGAACCTAAACAATTTTACATAATGCGCCTGTTAGAATGATTAGCAATTTTGGGGAAGCTTTTTTTTGGTATATGCAGGTTTTAGGCTATTTGACTTGGGTAGGGTGGCATTAATGGTTAACCACTTTAACAAAAAAAATTCCCTTTTAAAATAAAATTTGTTTCAAATTTGTATATACTTGTTAAATGCCTTACCCCCCTTCCTTTTTTACCTCTCATACTCCCATCAATAGATTTGATTAATTTTTCCGATCTAGAAATACCCAGGGGGGTGGGGAGGTTATGCTTTTTTGCATACATTTATTTTTTCTAGGGGTGTTGTAAAAGGGGGGGAAGGGGGCGGCATTGAAAGGCGTTAATGAATTAGTGTATATAATTATACATTACATTAATGGATGTAGAATGTACGTGGATATTATGGCAGGGGAAAAACTGTCGTCGATTTAGCTTGCTAACTCGTTTATTGGTCAGTTCATTCATCCAGTAAGAAGGGTGGGGATGGGTTAAAGTGGTGGATGTGGGGTATTGTTATTTTAGCCAGCTACGAGTTTCCCTTTATTAGAATACATGAAAATCTGGTGTAACATCCAAGTAATAATGTATCGATAATTATATATTACATTGAATTTTCAGGCTATAATTTTTATAAAAGCTTTTTACATGTTTTATTTCATTGTTTAAAGCGAAGCTTTTCTACATTTAGTGGTTGTTCGTACATCCCTAGGTATAATTAACCATGTTAGAATGGTCCTATCGATTTCAAGTGGATTGGAAGGGTGGCATTGTAAAAATGATAACAGAATAGAATTGAAACATTATGAAACTCAGGAAGTGTGGAGACATTGGACCATGAATTATATTTATACCCATAGATTTATAAACACGACCTCTCATTCGTTGTCTTAAAAACCTTGGGTACTTTTATATAATCTTGTTTGGTTTGTTTTAAAAAGCAGTGTCCAAACTTTTCTTCCAATATTTTTAACTTAAAGCAGTTTTATCCTTTTGAGCAGTGTACAATAATTTATCGACCATTGTCTTATCCCTTAAGATCCCTGTTTATGATCTCAAATGTTAAAATTCAATATTTTTCTTAACTTTTGATTACTTGGCTGATTGGGTCCAATGTTTGAAATCAAGATATTTTGGCCTTTCAAATTAATTACTTTTAGAGCTGCTTCGCTCTTTTGCCCACCCCGCATTTATTATGTATTATGAGAGGGCATAAGAAAAAGAGCAGCAAAAAATCTTGAAAAATTACCCAAGAAAGGAATTTCAATAAGTCACACTAACGTACACACACTCACATACACACACACACACGTACACACACATATACATACACACACACACACTCACACACACATACGTTCACCTTATTTGGCTAAACGTTGCAGCACGACAAAGTTTTTTGTGGGGCTTTTATAATTCTATGGACATCCAGGTACTTTACAGATATGTGCTACATAGGGAGGGAGGGGACATTGGACTGTAAATTAAACTGGTACCCAAAGTTTTATAACCACGTTGTCTTATTCATTGGCTGCAATAATTTGTATTTATATTGAAATTTTGATTGGTTTGTTCCAAACTTTCCGACCCATATTTCTACAGAAGGAGTAATTTTGTTTATTATCATGGGGGATGTATTTCAATTAATTGGCCATTGTCTTATACTCTATTCACCCCAAGAATAAATTGGGGGGGGGGGGGGGGGGGGGGGGGGGGGGGGGGGGGGGGGGGGGGGGGGGGGGGGGGGGGGGGGGGG
>LS056443.1:0-12300 GCA_900241095.1 Acartia tonsa
TGTAGCCATTGTTTCTTAGTGTTTGGACCTAAGTAGTCATGGAGAAGGACGAGACACTTTTGTATAGCCACTAGGGCTATCAAGCTCCACGCTCAAGTACATTATGCCTTGACCCGCTGTGTGTTGTGTGAACATATTCAACTGAGAAATTCGAGTTGCCACATGGGGACTTGAACTCGAACTCTCATCACCGTAACCCAGTGTGTTACCACTAAGCTACTACACCATTTCTAGTCTCTTGTATAATTTTTTCTCTCTCTACATTTATCAGTACATCTGTTTTAGAGGTTTAACTAACTCCTTTGGAAAAAATACATTAAAATAACTGAAATATTTAATATTCATTTATTGATGGACACACAGAAAATAAGCATATAAAATTAATGTTTAATCCCTTGTGATATCCCTAGTTCTAAGTTAATCTTTATGTTTTCTTTTAGAGGAATTGAAAGTTCTTGGACTCTTGAAAGGACACGAGGTATTATATATTTGTTCTATGCATGTTTTGTTTACCATAGTGTTATGAAACAATCTTAGTGAGTAGAGGAATGGGTAATTCAATATAATATATCAATTAGACACATATTCCTAATTGGAGCCTTATTTTTCTTAAGTCTGGCCTGAGTATAGCAGGTGTCCTATAGTTTAACCATATATAATAATGGGAATTCAATAGTTTGCTTAAAGGGGATTTAGGTGGTTTGCTGTTAATAAACTCGAACCATCTACCTTCATATTTGTAATCTAGGGCCATAACTTATTTTTAAACTCTCTGGTGCGAATACAATTAAATTAACAGAAGGCTGTTTCAAAAATGTTTATTTTAATTAAAACTATCTGTTGTGCCACAGGCACTGAAGGGAATCAGGGTTGTAAAATAGCCTAAAACCATGCAGTGATTACCTGTTAAAGCTATCTCATATTTTAAAATTCAAGCGGTTATGGGTCAAAATCTTGCAGAAAAATAAAAATACTACTTAGTTTATATTAATTAAATATTTTAGGACTGGGTAACCCAATTAGACACTATTCAACTGGCAGAAAACACAATTTTGTTGGCTTCAGGTAAAAACTTCAAAAATGAAATAAATGCTGTAATTATAATTTATCATTTTATTTCCATCCTTTATTTTTAGGTGGACAAGACTCCATAGTAAGAATCTGGAGGCTGGAACCGCCTTCAGCTGATACACCAGCAGATGATGAAAGGGACCTAGAGGTCAAGGATCAGTTGCTGGAATATTCCAGTGAACGGCTGTACAGAGTTCAACTTGAAAGTGTTCTTTGTGGTCATGAGGACAAGGTGGTTTAATATTTTTATAGAGGCAATTATTCTAAAATTAAATAAAAATATAGATAGTAATTTCCTTTTCTTACAAAACAATCAATAATCTTTAAATTTTTCTTTAGGTTAATTCTGTAAAATGGAACAAATCAAGAACAACAGGAGAGTTGAGCCTACTTACTGCCAGCTTGGATAAAACCACGATCATCTGGAAACAAGAGGAGGAAGGAGTTTGGACAGAAATGGCAAGATTTGGTGAAATTGGAGGCAACACTCTTGGAATATTTGGGGCAGCGTGGACTAATGATGATGATGTATTAAGTTATTCCTTTTCTGGTGCCTTCCATTTATGGCAAAGGGCAAAGGATAGTGACAGGTGGGTTCCAGGTATTGTTCCAGGTGGCCACCAGGGTTCAGTCTGTGATTTATCCTGGGCTAAAGATGGTAAATATTTGTTGAGTGTCAGTGTTGATCAAACAACAAGGTGCCATGGTTGTTGCCAGGTAACCGCAGCTGGTAGCTGGCATCAGGTGGCTAGGCCGCAGGTTCATGGATATGATATGAGTTGTATAGCTGCTTTGCCAAATCTTGGCTTTGTTTCTGGGGCAGAGGAGAAAGTATTGAGAGCGTTTAAAGCACCACAAAATTTTCTGGACAACTTTAGACGACTAACCGGCCATAGTTTAGATGATATTGATAAAAATAGCTTACCTACGGGCGCAAGCCTTCCAACATTAGGACTATCAAACAAAGCAGTTTATGAAGGTGACTTGAACAATCAGAAACCCGAGACAGAGCGCCATGTTAAGGATCAATTTCCAGATTTTTATTTTTCTCCAGAAGTATTGGAAAAGCCTCCAACTGAGGAGTCGTTAGTACAAAACACTCTCTGGCCTGAGGTACACAAAATGTACGGACATGGGTATGAGATATACTGTGTTGCCGCCAGTGCTGATGGCAGGATGGTTGCCAGCGCCTGCAAGTCGGCACAACCCAAGGAGGCCGCCATCTTGATTTGGAACACGCAAACTTGGAAACAGGTAATCATTACACATTGAATTTAAAAAATCAGACGTCACATTTTTTACCTAGTGCTTTTGCACAAAGTGTCGGTCAAGAATTAATTTCCCCATCCCCACCCATATTATTTTGAAATTAATTGAAATAAGGGGGAGAGTGTTATTTTTTTCCTATGCCAAACTCTTGCTTGGGGCCATAACCTTCCCTGACCTATATTTGGAGTACCCAGTTACCAATATAACCTAACCAAACTTGAATTTAGTTATAAATGAACTTACTAAAACCCCTCCCTCTCCCCTTTACCATCATTTAATTTTTTTTAAATAAGGGGGAGGGGTGGTATCATTGCTCATCAGGTTACTTAAAAAAAACTATGACTTTGAGTATGATTAAAATAAAGTTAATTTATTTACAAATGAATAATGATAATTTTAAAAAATCAATTTAGATTGGACGTATTGAAGTTCACAGTTTAACAGTAACTCAGCTCGCCTTCAGCCCTACAGCGGACCACCTTCTCTCTGTGTCCAGAGATCGAACCTGGGCCCTTCACAGCCTTACCCTGAACGGGACAGATGACCTAACCATTTCAAAGATAAAATATTCAGACAAGAAAACTTCACCGCATAAACGAATCATCTGGACGTGTTCTTGGAGTCATGACGGCAAACATTTTTATACTGGAAGCAGAGATAAGATACTTGCCTGCTGGTCAGCTGTTGATGGCAGCCTAGCTATGGCTACTCCTCTGTTATTGCCAGAAGCTGTGACAGCTGTTGCTGGTTGTACCCATGAGATTTTAACAGACTTTTACACCCTTGCTGTCGGTCTTGAAAATGGACAAATTCACATTTTAAGACACGCCTCGACTGGTGGAGATTTCACTTCTGTTTCTGTGTTAAACAATGAGCAAGCACATCATAGCACTGTTACAAGGTTACAGTTCTGTCCATCTGATCCTAATCTACTTGCTAGCTCTGCACAGGACCATTCGGTCAAAATTTACAATCTTAAACCTGTTTTAACATGACCTGTGGTAAAATAATTTATAATGCGTTTTTATCTGTGATTTTTTCAGATAAAGATGGTGAAGCAAAATGATTTTTGTGATAGACTCAGCTTTAACTATGAAAAGGTAATTTAGATGTTGAAATATTTACCTGTCAGACTAAATCTTTTTTATTGTCTGAATAAAAAATACATTTACATACTAATTATAGATGTAAAAATCAAGCAAGGGGGGGGGGGAGTTTGTACACTTATAGGAAATGAAAATTCAGTATCAAATTTTGCCTTTGGGCTTGTTTTTATAGTTATCAACCTTATTCTTTTTGTAAACTCTCATATATGATTGGATCTACCTGTAAAACTTTGAAAATTGAATTTTGGGACTTTCCTCCTAGGGGCAAGTGGTGCAAAAGACCCCCCCAAACACTAAAATTTAAAGTTATGAGCTTTTTTTAAAGATATCGAGCTGATTTTTTAAATGGAACCTTTTGTTACTTCAGGAACAGTTGCTGAAAAATCCCCGAATATTGAAATACATCCCGAGTGCTGAAAATCAAGAAGTGTGTTTATATTACGAAGAGAAATTACAGTCAGAACTAGAAACTGTAACATCTCCAAGAACACCTATAAAGCTTCCTATTAAAAAGAAGTTGGCCTCAAACAGAGCTAGGTAGGTACTTATTTATTTATCGTTCATTTATTGGTTACAATTTTATTTTTCCCAGTTTTTCAGGTTCCTTTAAACTGCAATCCCCTAACTTATTAAATAAAACTTTTTATTCAGTGTTGATTTGGATTTAACTGGAAGTCCATTAAAAGCTGGATTTGACCCAAATGAAGTATTTGACAATTCTGTTGATGATTTACTGACCATCCGACCAAAACAAAAGAAACCGACTCACAGGTTTTTATTTTAGAAATAAAGCTAATGATTTCTTAAAAATATCGCGGGAAGGTGATGGGTTCGAATTTCGGTTCAACAGTGTCATAACTAAAGAAAAAATAACAGTAAAAAATATAAATTTTTCTACTGGGGCGCGATAATAATAGTTAGAGTATGGGTAATGCTATGGCCCAAAACCTATATTAGTTATTACTTTTAGACAAAGTGCCTGCGATCAAACTTGAGTAGCTGGATGGATTTTTTGTATGTTTAGAAAGATCTCAAAAACGACTTAATCAAACAGTCTTTAATATTAAAAAAGCTTTTATACAAAGTCATTTTATGTGGTGAGGGAGATCAATGTTCTCGATTTGCTCAGGGAAATATTTCTCCCTCCCCCATCCCCAATTATAATTTTTTTTTATCAAACTATCCTCTTTAATAATGTAATCATATGATTTTAGAGGATTTAAAAGCGGAGATGCACGCTTGCTACTATCCAAGCTAAACACAAGTGAGGAAGCCAAGAGTGAAGATTGTATGAATCTTGTATTATGTTCATATGATGAATCTTTAAACACAACACCAACCTTTAATAATCTTCTTTATCTTGGCAATAGGGAAGTCTTGTTTTGATAAAAAAATCCTATAACAAAAAAGATAAACTGGATGATTTTTTATAATTAGGCTTCCTCTTTAGACATTAAATATTTATATGTTTTCTTTTTTTAAATTGAGATTAATAAAGTATAAACGCTCGCTTAATTATATTTTTCCTGGGTAGTCCCTGATTTGATTTCTGTATAGGTATAGGTATAGGTAGTATTGTTGTGTTCTCTAGTCCATAAAAAAAGTGAAATAAATTTCTTAGTTTGAAGTAAAAAAAAACAGATTATGATTTTAAAACAAGTATTTTGAAACCTCGTAGAACAGAAAGTGGTGAGTTAGTAGAAGTTAGTAAGACCAGTTGGAAGGGACCTGTCTCATACAAATCGTTGACAAGCTCCAGTTCATACCTGGAGGAGTTCAGACAGATGTACATGTGTGCCTCGGGCGGTAACAGGAAGGGTGGCGCCGCTGGCAGGACAATTATCACTTCAACTGCCGAGTTTTATCTTACAGGTATACTGAATCCTTATTCAAAAGAGATATACATATGTGTCGGTCTGTCTTTCTCTAGCATATGGTTGGACTGCTTAAGCTAGACAGTAGACATGCCTTAATTGATTCTGGGTAGATCTATTTTAAGAGAAGGTAGATTAAGCCAAAAAGAAGTTACCCGCCTCCCGAAAAAAAAATATTTTAACTTCTATCCTCATACATATTCATAACCTTCCAAAAGTATATTCTAAATGTTACTTATTAAGAGTTTTTTCTTGTTATTGTTAGGAAAATATTTTAATATTAGGTAAATAATACCTATACAAATTTAAAAACAATCTTTTATCTACTATTACAGTTTATGTATTCCTAGGAATGGAAGAAAATGAGAGTCACATGAAGTTACAATGTAGATGGGACAAGTCCAACCTATTTCTAGAGTCACCTCCACCTGATGCACAAACTAAACTTAATATTTGTCTTGTCAAAGGGGATTCCAGGTTTGATAATTTTAGAAATATTATTGTGGTTATCTTTTTGGTACCATAGGGTGATCAACACAATTTCTTGTAATATTTTGATTTATATGATAAATCCAATACACAGAGTGTCTTTGTTTAAAAACAAATCATCAGTTGGTTCATAAAATACATACCTACATTTTAAAAAAAGATTAATAGTAACACTTACTAAGAAGTATATAAATAAACTAAGCCTTATTTTGTATGTTTTATTGTAAAATATTCGTGATCTTATGTAATAAGTTTATTTGTAATCTTTGTCACTTGTATATTTTACATTGATGAGCTAATTTTTCAGTAACTTAGCTGTAATTCATTTTATTTCAGGTTTATGTGTGACAACCAAGCCACAGAAATTGAACAGTTAGAAGGACTTATTTCTGGGTTACAAGGTATACAAGTTACCAACAATTCACTATTAAAATACAAAAATGGTCTGTCACAACGCCAAGATAGTTATTTGAAGTTTTATGCATTAATAATGCCTGGTCTGGCCGTTAAATGACATTACATAATTATAAATATTGATAGATCACATAATATACGTAGTAAAATATAATTCTGTGTGTTTGTTGACAACAGGTGCAGAGCTGGTTTGGTTGGGGAGACAGGACCAGGAACAAACAGAATGGACCATGGAACAAAAAATTCTAGAAATACTTGAAATATCCAGGAAAAATCAACCTCAAGAATTTGATAGACTTCAGGTTTTTTTTACTTTTTTACATTTTTTGGATTTTTATTGTTTTATTCTAAATTTATCTAAATAAATCTCAAACTAGTGTATTTAGAAAGATACATTTAATCACATAACATTCGTGAAGTAAAATATAAAGTACAAATGACAAAGATAGTTTTAGTTCCTATTTTATTTATTTTCACCGTTGCTAGGGACCGTCAGACAACCTGCTGAACGTGAACGCTCGTCAGGACCTGGACATTACAGACATGCTGTGGAAGATCCTCTCCCAGTGTGAATCCTACGCCGAGCTCACCGACGCCCTCCACTTTCTCTTCCAGACCATCATTGCCGAGGATATTCGGCCTTTCGTGTATTCCGGCAACCACAGCAGTATGGCTGGCCTCCTGCGCCAGTGCCTGGCCTCAGGTGCCATGCCGGACCTGTCTGGAGCTAGGCCGCTCACTTTGCTCTTGGAAATGGGAATTGAAAAGTTGAGGCGAGATTCAAGTCACTATCTACTCTCAAGTGACCATGCCAGTAAGGTAGATCTTTAAAAATAAAATTCTTTTTCCTTTCATTTAATTATTAAAAATTATCAGTTGCTATAGTTTTTTGCACCAATTGTTAAATAGATCCTACTTCAGGAATCACTGGACCCATATTTATCCTCCAACTCATCTCTGTCCCACTCCCTGGACATGATCAAGCGTCTCCACCTTGTTGTCGAGGTGGCCTTCGCCTGTCAGACCTACATCTGTCTTCCCTCCGCCTCACTCAAGACCTTGGTGCACACGGCCTTGGCCAGGCTGAAGCAGGAGGATTTTGTGCTGGAGGACAGGGTCGTCATGGAGTTTTCCCTACAAGCTGCAGATGTTAAGGTTACACAGATTTTTATACATTTCCTATCATAACTTTTCATCAACTTTTATTCTATATCCACAATTAAAAAAATTTACCAAAACCAACCTTTTTATATAAGATCTATCCTTACAGTTACATTGCATGGCTAAATATATGTATCTATATTGTATATGTATTCATTTCTTTATAAACCTACTATGAGGCTGTAAATTCTAGCTAGGCTAAAAAGGACCTCTAACATAAATCCTGAAATACAATTTTAAAAATTTATTTTAGACACAACTGGAGACTGGAAAAGCTTCTTTATGGAGTATGACCTATAAGAATGACTTGGTTACCAACACAGCTATTTTACAAGTAAAAATTATAATATTTTTAGTTATTTCTAAAGATATCCAATTTTTTAAACTAATGGCTTAATTTTGCTTGAATATATTTTTCTGGTGGTGTGGTCATATCTCTTGTATGGCTGTGAGGGGATAGACATTCCCCGCAATTAAAAATAGCTTGAGACATATCCTTTATCAATGCAAACGAATCCAGAAAATTATAGAACAATCGGTCCAGCCGTTTTCAAGATATTAGAAAGGAAATGGGACTATTAAAAGTATATATTATTAATAACACGAAGTATTCATATATTTATCATAAGCAGAAAATTATATAAGACCAAGATGCAAGATTGTAGAGTGGCCCTGCTACTTCTTATTGTACAAATTATGATTAAGGTTGAGCGTCCTGAAGAAATCTATCCCTATCCTGCAGAAACTAAACAGATATCTGATGGAGAGCTGTTAGAATCAGATGATTGTGATATACAGTATTATATTATTTATCATACCAGTATCAAACAGGAATAAGTATTGTAAGATAAATATGATTGTTGTAGAGATCTTATTACAATTTTTTTTCTTCTCAGCAACATAATGAGTGGTAGGTAGGTAATAATTGAACCAAATGGATAAATTTTTGTCTTGTTACAGTTAAAAATTAATATACAAAAATATATTACAATTGGTTTTCGTAATACCTACCTTCTTCCAGAAAGTTCTATATGTATTTCTATCTTCTAGAATTTCTGAGATCTTTAGAATATTTACTTCTACCTTCAGTAAATAGGTAATAAGATTTGACATGTACAAAATTATGAAATATTAATATCATTATCGAGCTACTAACAATTAACTTTAAAATAAATCAAAAGTAAACTTTGTAAAGCCTAGTAAACAACTAGGTATTATTGCAAACATAAAAGTATTTTTCATTGATAAAAATAGGAAAAATCGTTCATTTAAGTAATTTAAATTCTTTTAACTCTTCTTTGTGAATTATAACATCTTATATCCTAAGTTAGTGTAGTTACAATGTTAGTTTTTATTTATATATAGATTTTAAAATATCGCATTTTAAAAATAACTTATTATAAAAAAAATTAAATACAAAAAAATAAAAATAAAAATGTTACTCTGTGATAAAATTAAACTGATAAAAACCTGTGCAGAACATTTACGCTTATTGTATGACCTGAAAATTATTAATATATAAACTTTTATTTTTCAACTTATTTAGGTAGGTACCTATTACCTAAGCATTTCTTATAATATGTAATTTTATGCAATTTAATCTATTTTTATTGCTTATTAATCCTATTATTATAAAAATGATTAAATAATTCTTAATTTAAAGATCAAACAATGTGGAAAAGGCAACAAAATAAACAGCCACCATTTAAGGCTGGAAAAAATGGTGCCCCGTCGGGGGGAATATCCAAAAGGAAGAAAGTTAACCCCCAAAGGTTTAAAATCCAAGCACTGGGAAAAATCTGGACCCCACCGCCAGCAGTGAAAGAAAAAATACTTAATGGTAAGCTAAGAATACAAATTTTGGTGCTTTCCATCTAAGTGCTTGTCGATAAATGAACTTTCATACCCCCTTAACTTATGTTTAAATAAATTAAATATATGGAGGGTAGGGGGGGGGGGTGTAGTTTTTTTGCTCTGCCTATTCCCTGATACCTGGGACCCTATATAACCTAACCTTAACTGACCTAAAATTATAAATAAACAAACGAAAAGCACTGTTAGGGGAAACTTCCAAATTTTCTTTTTTAATTATTTTTGTAACCAAAAAAAACCGTGACTGGATTATCATATAACTTTGAAATTATAACATTTATTTCTTGCATCATATTATAAACAGCTTTCCGCGGATATAAAATGATTGTACATTTTTATATTCATAGAAAACTGGATTTGATGCGATGCTAGACATTTCTTTGTTAAGGATAAGAACCGGTTTTATTCCACCGGAAATTAATCGGTTTCGAATGAATACGAGAATAGTTATTTCTCCCATCGTATTATAAACAGCTTTCCGCGGATATAGAATGTACAATTATTAGATTAAAACCATTTTTTTAAATCTTATAATTGTACATTCTATATCCGCGGAAAGCGGTTTATAATACGATGAAAGAAATAACCATTCTTATTTTTCCATTTTGTGATAACTAACATATTTGTAAATTTCAATGAATAAGAAGGAGTTAATATTAGTTCCCCTATACAATAAAAAGGAAAGTCCCAACAACTCTCAGACTTCGATCTTTAATATATGCCAACATACTAAAGCGTTCCCTTCAACGTCCCTATTTATTTAAGATTAACGTGCTAGAGTTTAGTGAGATATGAAGGTTCATACGGACGGACAAACGGACATCGTGCTGCTTTTTCATGTAAATTTGAAATTTTTACCCATATTGGATATTGACCTTACTGTTAATATAAAAAAAATGATTAAGAAAATCTTGTTTAGACATTCTGAAAATCCCGTACAAAGCTCCAGAGAATATGGAAAATAAGGTAATGATTGTTCAAACAAGGATGACAACATCCATAAGTAGCGAAGCTCAAAAATTCTGAATGAGAATCGGGAATAAATTTACTCTCTATAGAGTAGGGTTTTACAATAAACACGAAACCTTTAAAATCACGAAAACATAAAAATCTAGGAATCGATCTAGCTCCGCAATTAATAGTCAAATCTTAAAGAAACGTGAAGGAAATATGTAGTATATGAGCATATGCAATCCCTGATAATTTCAGTCGTCAAATATGAATAGGAATAGAGAAAATCACGAAAACCTAAAAATCTACGAATCGATCTAGCACCCCAATTAATAGACAAATCTTAATGAAACTTGGTAAAAATATGTACAATGTAAAAATTTTTAATCCCTGAAAATGTCAGCCTTCTATCTTGAAAAGTAGTTGAGAAAATCATGAAAACTTGAAAATCTAGGAATCGATGTAGCACTCCAAATAAAAGACAGATGGGCAAAACAATGTATAGATTAGATGGGCATTGATATATCATAGGAATCTTCACTAAAAATTTCAGCTGTCTATCTTGAATAGGAGCCGAGAAAACCACGTTTCCCCCATAGCGTTACGGACGGACGGACTGACTGACTGAATGACGGACGGACGGACGGACATAGTGAATTATAGAGTAGCTTCGCTACTAATAATAATGGCAAAGGAGATGTTTTTTGACAAAATTACAAAAAAAAAATCATGTAAACTGCCTTTTTGTTGTTCTAAATTCTATTTTTCTGTTAACTAAGAAAAAATGCGCTTTATAAGCATTTTGTACGCTCTAATACCCTACTTTTACTCTCTTCTACTTGGGTAAACAAAATAATCAAGAAACTTGTAGTTACTATAAATGTCAGTTTGTTCGTCAGCAAATCACGTTTTTTCCGTTTATGCCATTTTAGTATAGTTTGCAAAAAAAAATTCTTTTATATGGAGCAATAGATTTATGGATCGACTGGAGCAATTAAGTTTTGTGATGGATTAAAGCTATTTATTTTGGGAAGTTTTATATTTAGAAAACGAAGTTTTTTTGGATGTTCATACACCACACCCACCCTTCCCTCAAGAATAAACTTAAACCATCCGATTTTAAATATGGTAACCTTTTAAAAAGTTGATGTAAAGTCATTTTTTCCTAAATTCTGAAGAGCGAAGTCATTTGTGGCTAATTATGTTAATATTGCATATACATTAATTCTTTTTACTCATTGCAATTTTGAGTGAATAAAGTAATTAAACAAAAAAAAATAATTTCATCTGATTATTCCCTTAGGGTACAAATTTGGCAATGTTCTCTTAACATTAAGCAAATCATATCTATCTTCTAGGGTATATCTGTTTGTAATGAAAATTAAAACCATACATATATTTTTTGCATGATTGATTTAATTGTGATTGAACCAACACCAATTGAACCAATGACTCCTTTTAGAATTATGAATATTTACGTATTTTTCTAGGATTCCACCAGCAATTTATTACCAGACCAAATTAAAAAGATGCTTTAATTAAACAATGGTTTTTGGCTGTAGCGAAGGATCTCGCTAACTGCTGAACCTATATGGTTCTCCTTTACAGTGAAGCTTTTTATAAGTCCAGGGAAGTTTTTTTACTATTTTTGGGGAAGGTACCACCACCCTTCCAAGATAAATCGCCCCTAGAAAAAATTACCCCCCCCCTTTCTTTTCTTTCTAAAACTAAAATTGGAAGTGGTGTGGGTCAACTTGCCCTCCCCCCGTTAAGGGCCACTAGATGGCTCTAGGGGCGTAGCCGCTAGTAAAACTAAAATATACTAGCGGCTAAACAAACAAACAGACAGACAGACATCGTTCTACTTTGTATTATAGATGGTTTTTTGAAAATATCTAAGTGTGATAGAGGGGAAGGGGGAGTTTCTATATGTCTCACACAGCCCTAAAAGGATTCCTCCCAACCTTTCTACGAACATGAACTAGCTAACTTGATAATTAAACTGATAACTTTTTCAATTCCTTAAATTAAGCTGACAATGCAAAATCTCTAATTGTATACTATACAAGGATTTGGGGCTGTTAGGAAAGTGA
>LS056444.1:0-12299 GCA_900241095.1 Acartia tonsa
GGTATGATCTGTACGTTTAGCCGTTTGGCAGCTAGCAGCCTTTAAAATTCATAGATTTTTGGAAATATTGCTTACCAACAATATTTTACCGTGAACTGCAGTAGATCCAAAATTGTATTCCACCAAATCAAGATTTATTAAAGGTCCCCAAAGTTTCTAAGCCAACAAATAAGACAGTATGTTTATTAAACTTTGGAAACCTTATGAATTACAGCCCAATGTCCCCTCCCTCCATTTATTTCATTCATGTTAGATTAAGATCACATATTTTGCATTCTTAAATAAACTTAAATTGTACCTACACGAGTTTTGAAATTATGATAAAAAACAATAGTGAAAAAATCCATAAATGCGAAGCTCAATAAATTAGACAATCGGAAAAACTTACAATAGAGATGATTCAAAAGTTTTCGTTATTTGTATTTTTTGGTTATTTCCTTATATTTGCTTACAGCGCTGCCTTATATTTTAACTAGTCGTTCAATAAATCCTTTTTTCCAAACATTATTATTCAAAATTGGATGTCAAAATGGCAAAAAGTAATAAACTAAAAAGTAGACAAAGACCCAACTGCTGCAAAATTGTGTCAAAAATCATTAATGTGACGTCATAAAAATGAGGGATTATCCATCTCTGTTCTAGTGGTTTTCTTTCTCCTCTCATCTTCCTCATTTTATGACGTCACATGGATCATTTTTGACACAATTTTGCAGCAATTTGGCCTTTATAAAAATGTACGTACAGACAATCTGGAATTATGACTGTAACAGGAGTCGGTTTGCAAGGTTTTACTTTAATTATACGATTCTAACATTCCTTAATTTACGATTGATAATTCAGGGAGGATAAATTTTACTGGTACTCAAAGTTTTACAAACAAGTTCTCTCATTACTTGGGTACTTTTTATTACCCTTGATTGGCTGGTTTAAACGAGCAGTATCGATTTTAACAACCCATATTTCAAATCTACATTGAATGATGTTAATTGTTGGGGACATATATCAATTTATCGTCCATTGTCTTATCCTTTTAAATCCAAATCAAACATACGAAACTCAGATATAGAGATGCTTCGCATCTACTAACAATATAGTTGCAAAAACTCAGCAAAGCATTATTAAAACCTTAGGACAAACACTAGACATTGGGAGTTTAATTGCGCTTAGTTAATTAATTCATCCTTCTAAATCTTCCTGTTTCGCATTTTGGTAACGCTTTTCAAGTATGGCTTCGAAACAAATTAATATCCACTAGATAAGTACCAGTTCTTAGCCATACTGAAAAATTATGTATAGCATCGAAACAGACAATTTTCACGAATATTAAAATAAAAATCATAAATTTAATACCAGTTTTGTAATCCGGAATTTCGTTCATTAACAATTCTAGTTTAAATCAAATGATTTTGCGGAAACTTGTTTATAATACTAAGCTTCTCATGTTGGAAATACATTTGATTACAGACGCATAAAAAATAATTTAGGAGGCCAATTGTGCACTGTATGTCCAGCAATCAAATTGTAAATTCAACTAGTAGTGTCCAAACTTTTAAAGCAATAATTATAATCTGCAGAAGGGGTAATTTTGTTGGGTATGTAAAATTTTATCGTCTATTGACTTATCCCTTGAGATCCCTGTTTTATTCAAACCTAGTTTTATGATTGAAGTAAAAGAATAGATGGTTTGAAAGCTATATGTTACTCTACCCAAGTGGTTGGGACCCTGTGCCGACTTTCATTTGATTGTTTGAATATCAGCCAATAGTGTCATAAATATAAACACTGTCAAGTCGCTACCAAAGAGCATTAAGAAATTTGGTAGCAGACGAAAAAGCTTCTCACTACCTAAGACAGGTAATTGTCTGAGTTATACATCTATACTTATGCATTTGTTGTTAGATGGGTTATTTGATAATGAATGGATGGAATATGACCCAGCCAGGCTGAAATATAAATAAGGAAATAATAACCATGAAAAAAAACAAGTTCTCTACAAAAGGGGCAACATTAATTAAAATGTAATATTAATGACAGAAAGTTTTTAACATTTTAATTTTATATGACTTTATTGATCATGCATATAAAAAGTATTTTATTTTTTCTAATTGTATAAAGTAGGTCCAAGGATGGTTTTAGGTCATTTTATCTTTGAATTTAGGTCTATTTTTATGCTACCTCCCTCGAATACAAATCCCCAAGAAGCAAGGGACGCGACGCTTTACTATAATGGATGTTGTCATCCTTGTTAAAATGTATGTTTCATAGTAGGTTTAAATGTATTAAAATCTGTACATTATAAAGAAATTTGATTAATATATGCTGGAATCTAGGGATAGGCAACTGGAAACTAAAGTGATAATCCTTTCATCCACCACCATAAAAAATACCCTTTTTATGCCTTTTGTATGGCAAAGTAATGGGACTTAATTTATCTTCCATTAGAGGTCCCTAAATTTCTAATTTTATGTAAATTTCTCTACCATATGACCACAAATTCATCAAGAATAAATGGATACCTACTTCAAGTCTTGGTGGATTTTTAAAGTTCTATTGCTTATTTTCATATTTAGTTTGACTGTCTTCAGCCTTAGGCTATTGATTTTCATTTTGTTATGATTACAGTTTATAATCCCAAAGGGGGTACAATAGCAGCCCAAAACCATCCTATTCTTAAAAATAATAGCCTAAAACTATCCTAGGACATATGTGAAGCTTCTCTAAAATAAAGAACTTGATCTGTATAGAAGTTAACGAGATCTTAACCAACAAAGCAACAACAAAAAAACTTTACTACTTTATATAATAGGATAAAACTTAATTTTAAAAACAATTTTCATATGACTACATCTCATTATTCCAGACTATATTTATGCAATTGAAATAAATCTGAATTTTTCGCTTAATATAAAACATAAAATATGGTTAAAGCATAATTTAGACTTCATTCAATTGGAGGGAGAGTGCAATGTAGAAACATTTAATCTAAATATTTTTAAGCTATAACTTAAAAATGATGCATTACCAAATACGCATTTATATTTTTTTCTTCATGAAGGCGAAGATTTAAGTATAGAATCAACCATAATGATGTTTATTATTTCTTTATTTTGGCGTTTGGGGTATAGTCCATTTCGTAACATCGCACCTTATGGGGCGATTCTTCGTATTTTTTACATCAGCTTTTCTCCTATTTCTAGCTTCTGCGGGGCCAATAACCTAACCCTGTAGGGCAATCACCTAACCCAATATAACCTAACCTAAAATAACCTATAAAATGCCATTTCAAAAATACGACGAATCGACCCTTTAATGGGCCGTTGTTAAGAAAGGGACTATTCCCGGTGTAAGACCTGGAACCCTTGTTTAGGTTGTATTGCTTATGAGCTAAATAAGTAAAATATAAGTAGCTTAAGATTTCGAAAACTTCAGAACCGATATAATTCTTAATTTCAGGGAAGTTTAACAAAGATGAGTTTATTAGGCTATTTTATTTTTAGACTTAAATGCTTAGATGGTTTTCGGCTATTTTTCTGCCCTTCTATGCAGCATCGAATGAGAACATCTTGAGCTAGGGCTGAAACTTCTAGTAAATATATAATGAAAACCATGCGCTATTTTTTGGATATACATTCTTTTTTTTTTAAAGCGAAGCTTTTCTATAATTGTGGTCGGTCCGTCCGTACGTACATCCATCCGTCCGTAACGGATAGCTTTTTTCGTTAATTTAGGCATGTTAAATTGTCCTATCGATTTCAAATTTTTTATGGTAATTCCTTTAGTAGTTAGGTACGATTTAGAAAGCGTAGCAACTCTTTAATCATTACCAAAATGTCCGTACTTCCATTTTAAACATGTTGATTTTTTTACTTTTTAAACAACAAATTTTTATGTGATCTGCTAACCCGATTGATCTGATTTTTGGTATATTGATTCCTGGGACAACACAGTATAATGTTATAAGCGACGCAATTCTATAATCAATTCCTAAAAATGTAAGTATGTCCATAAACATTATCCTGTTTTTAAACAAATTTACTTACAATTTTGCTTCGACTCGTATACATTTATATTCTTATTATTCAGTTCTGACACTATATAAGTGTTAATGTCCGTTTGTCCTACCGTTTCAGTGCTTCGCTTTTATGGATGTTGTCATCCTTGTTTTAAATTGGTTTAGCTGTCTATTTCTGTGGATAAAGTTACTGTTATTTATAATTATCAATTGTTCTCCTAATGTGAATCTCTTTCCCTATTAAAAAAAGAAATCTTCACACAAACTCTCAGAATAAAGGTATCCAAAATCTATTACTCTGATTTTTATATGAAAAATGGTAGGATGTATTGCTAACCTCTGGATCAAAATAGTTCTACTTTACAATGAGGCTTACCAAAACTCTACCCTACAAAGAAAAGTTGCCCCTGCAAACACTGTCCTCCCCCCTCTAAATCAAATTTTAAAAATTATCTAAAATTTGGGTTAGGGTCAGAAAGAGAGAAGACAATGTGCAGTTTATTACACTAGTCCTCAAAGTTTTTAAATAACGATCTCTTATTCGTTCGCTTTACATCTCTGGGGACTTAAGTGAATTTTGATTGGTTGGTTTATTAGGTTGAGTGTTTAAACTTTCCAACCACTAGTTTTACGCTACAGAAGGTGTGATTTTGTGTATCATAATCGAGGGGATGTATAAGAATTAGCCATTATCTTATCTTTTTAGATACCTGGGTTGAAGTGCTTAAATTTTTTTGGGGGAAACATAAAATTTATCAATAAACTCTCAGTATTCTATCCCTAATCTCTGAGCATGATTAAGAAATTGATAATATATACCTGTCAACGCTTGGAAGAAACAATTAGATCATCAAAAACATCGTTTGTCTTTCCATCATGTAATTTTATTATACTTATACACATTTTATTACTTTCTTAACGGCTACGCCCCTAGAGTTATCTAGGAACGCCTGAGATGGAGTCATTATATGCTAGGTGATTTATGTTGGGGAGGGTGGTGGTATCCTCCGCAAAGGACCTATGAGAAGCTACATTGTAAAGGAGAACCTTATTGGTTCAGCTGTTCTTTTTCCCATAGGTTCTGGGATGTTTTAATTTTAACTTTAAATTTAAGACTTGGGTTGCTTATTGGTCATATTCTCGAATTAAGGAACCTCTAACTGAAAGGGGCGAAGCCGCTAGTAAATAAAGATTAAATCCTTTGTATGATCTCTAAGGGGTTCTAGTTTTTCGAGCATAGATGCTATCAAAACATTGAAATAACTCAAATGAATAAATTAAAATTCAAAGCATATTTGAATTAGTCATGTAGATTAGAAATATCTAAAGGGTTCCACGACAAACGCAGGAGTCTCAAACGTCGGAGTGGACAAACGCAGGATTGTAAAAATATTAATTTAAGTAAGTATTTCTATACAGGTTAGGTTAGGTTAAGATATGAATGTACAAATAAGCACCCCCCGCAGGGGTTAGGCATTTTAAAAAAAATATGGTTTAAAATAGGTTAGGTTAGGTTAAGTGTCCACTCCTGCGTTTGTACACTCCGACGTTTGGGACTCCTGCGTTTGTCCTAGGACCATCTAAAAGACATGATTAATATTGCACCAATTCAGGAATCTTAAGGGATAAGACAATGGATGATAAACTGATGTACACATGAATAAAATAATTAAAGTTTATATGAAAGACTGAAAAGTTTCAACAATGCTAGTTTGAACTAATGAATTGATATTTGGATGTCAGTCTAATCTAAAGTCTGCTGTAGTAACTTTCCTCTCTAATAACACAAGTTTAGTGAACGGACTTAATGATTTAAATAATAGCTGCGAAAATTTTAAAACAGACAATGTATGTGAATTTTATATGATTATCATTGCTTTTGTAAAGTTGTCTATCTCTCCAACCATTACTTTATTTATATACTAGCGGCTACGCCCCTAGAGGCCTCTAGTGGCACATTAAATGTTTTTTTTAATTTAAAATTTCTAAATTGAGAAATAATTGTCTATGTTCAAGTCTGCACGGCAAAAAAATTTTCAATTTTTTTTGTAATTTGTTTTTGAAGGGTTTTAGTACCCTACCCCAAACCTTCTTGGGACCTATGAGAATCTACCCTGTTAAGGAGAACCCCATCGGTTCAGTGGTAAGCGATATCCTTCGGTACAGACAAACAAACAAACACATCCTGTTTTTTTATTATAAGGATTTACCATCTATCTATCCATTAATTCAACTTTCTTCTAATTTCTTTATCTGTCCATATATTTATTGATATGTATCTGTATCTGTCTATCTGTCTATCTGTCTATCTATCTATTTATTTGTCTATCTATATATCTATCTAAGTAGATATCCATCTGTATATCTATCCATCAATTCACCTGTCTAGTTATCCATCTATTTATCTATTTATCTGTCTATCTATCCATCTATTTATCTGTCTATTTATCTATCTATCCATCCATCTATCCATCCATCTATTCATCTCCTTACCTGTCTATCTACTTGTCCATCTATCTATTCATCTGTCTTTCTATCCATCTATCTATTCAACTGTCTATCTATCTATTCACACAACTGCCTCCCTCATTGCTTTATCTATCCATCTAATAATGCTTCTTTCATTAACAATTGAAATTATCTTTTCCTAAATCTAAATTAGTCTGGGAAATTTTAAGATTTTGTAATATTGTGTATTATTTTTAGTAGCAAAACTACTTTAAAGATCACCTTGTCCGTTTTTTTGCCCATCCATGCGTAAGGCTATGAGCGCAATGTGTTTTCTCAACTGCTATTTATCTAGAACTCTTTTTAACCCCTTTTTCCAATATGACTACGAAACTGAATAATATCCGCTGGATTAGAACCGTAGTATTGTATTATAGACAATTTTCCACGAATAATAAAGAATAATAAAATAGTAATCAGTACCAATTTTGTTGGCTATCAATTATACGAAGGGCTTCGTTACATATGGATGTTATCATTCTTGAATATTAATTAAACTAAAATTCCTTGTTTTAATTTGATGGCGTTCTGTTAACATCAAATCCAATGGTTTGAAAATCGAGCCTAATAGAATTATCAACTTCAATAAAAAAAACTGTACAAAAAGACAAGAACAATAAAACACATAGCTAAGCAAAGCTAACGAAATTGCTAACATAAAAAAAGCAGCAACTGTCTTTTGGACGAACATCGACACAATAATTTGGAATTTCTTAAATCTCATTTTATAATCTGTTGATGAAATCATACAGAATGTTTTTTTTACAGACTAGAATAGAAAAAACAATTATTATTAAGTAGCTACGCTTTTAAAATTATAAACTTGTGAAAAATCTTAAAATTAACAAACAATCGCCCTTCATGATTTCTTATAAAAGGACCTTTTGTACTTTTATAGAATAAAAAAACATCAATAACTATTTTATTAAGTATTAAGGCTTTCTTGTTTTATTTTCGTTCATATTTCGCTCATCTATTGGGTTCTTCATTTTAGGGTAGCTTCACAAAGGTCCAGGTATGGTTTTAGGCTATTTGTTTTTAAATTGAAGTCATGAACATACTCAATAATTTGAGGATAAACCAATAATATAATTTATGTTTATCCCCAAATAATGATAAACAAAATTATTCCATCATTACAATAAAAGGTTGAAGCTTTGGGTACGGGTATTATTTACAGTCTTCTTACCAATGCAGTCTTCTCCCTCTCTAAGATTAGTCAGGTTTTTAAATTTTGGAGTCTATCTTTAATTTCGTAATAAATCACTCATCAAAAAACAATAATCATTGATTTAGTAAAGAAATTTTTAACATTTCAAAGTACAGAAATATGTCATACAAATTCAATTTTAAAATAAACTATTTTTGGAAGCGGTAACTTGACAAAGTGTCTCAAAAATCAGCCATGTGACGTCGTAAAAATTAGGGGTTATCCATCTTTTTTGGGGGGGTTTTCTTCCCCCTTTCTCCTCTCATCTCCCTCATTTTTATGACGTCACATGGCTGATTTTTGAGACACTTTTGTAAAGTTACTTGGAAGCGCGGCTAATAAATAATTAGGGTTCGACTTCTGTGCGATATGTCTGCCTTAATTAATAAATAGTCTGTCCTAATAACTAGTTCGAACTTTTCCACCATTAATTTTTAATTTAATAATATGGTAATCTTTTGTCCACTGAAATTCCTACTCAATGATGATATACAAAATTACCCCTATTTGTAGTTGTAAATTATTTCTGGAAAGTAATTATTTTTTTTAGCCGCGAATAAGATAATGTGTTCATAATCAATCTTTGGGTACCAGTGAAATTTACAGTTCAATGTCCCCTCCCTCCCTCTCGTTTTACGATTCGTTATCTTGGTGTTGCCAAAAGATTTGTGCAAGGCAAATATTAATTATGATAATGATTCAATGAATTACCAAAATGGATGTGATATAACGTGGATATAGTGAAAAAATTAACACATAGCCGGATATGATGTTTCTCACAGCTGGCTAATATTACGGTATTCCCCCCCTCCCCCCATCACCCTCCGCTCCACTCTATACCCTTCCCTGACCATGAAGAAACATATTGACCAACATCTGAGGTGGATTCTTTAAAAAAAATTTGCCCCACTAATCGCTTAGTGGGGTAAAATTATTTTCGTGAAAAATCCACCAAAATCACATTAAAAATCTACAAAAATTAAACAAAATCATAGAAGGGTTATGAAAATAAGATTTTATTTAATTTTTGTAGATTTTTTATGTGATTTTGGAGGATTTTTCACGAAAATAATTTTGCACCACTAATCGATTAGTGGGGCAAATTTTTTTTAAGAATCCACCTCAGTTAATTAATCACCAAATTTCAAAAGATATAACCAAGAGCTATGAATATGCTATACAGTTTTCTTCCTTTTTCCCGACACATAGGATAATTGTTAAAATGTTACTTTTCAATAGCTACTTTGATCCTCCCAAAAATCTGTTTCCATTTATATGACTTGGTCACATCAAAGTGTTATGTTTATTCAATGTTACACAATGATAAAATGCAATGAATGACCTGGCGTGCACAGGTTTAAACAATTTTTTTAGTATTACACCATCTTTAATTGTAAAGGGGTGTGATTGTGGGGAATGCCTTGGCCCATAAACAGGTACAACTCATTACCATGCACAGTTAGGACTTCCAGACAAAGGTCGAGCAATCGTAGGGTTGATTGTTTATCGAGCGAATGGATGCTTTATAAGACCCGAAAACGACACCAAGCCCCCTAGAGTGAATTAAAGGGGTGTTACTACGCTTTTACATCCCTTGACAGTCTAATGGGGTTAAGTCGCTAGTATTCTTAACTGTAGATGTGTTTTCTTAGGGTTGCATAGCTTGAGGGGTGTATACACCTCCCTAAATTTTGCCAAATTAGAATTTTGCTTATACTTTGCAATCAAGGAAAAATTAACTTTTCTTTATGGATAACATTCATAGAATTTACATAACAATTTGTGACAAAAAAGGAACTAGTCCTATGTTGGTTATCCACGTTTTTATGAAAAATTTGTATAAAACCATACAAGGACGTCTAAAGTTTTTTTAAGAGGGTAAAATGAGAGGTTTCAAAGTTTTGATGGGGTTAATGTAATGTATTTTTAAAAATTTTTGTTGGGGTAAAATAAGTGGTATATACGTTTGATAGTGGTTAACACACCTTTAAACCACCCTCCCCTTGAATTTCCATGAAACGATGCATTATAAGTTTTCTCGGAAAGACCTAGAATTCGGTAAAAATTAGCCAAAAGAAGTTTCTTCACATTTTTGTATAAACACCTGTATTAGTAATTTAAACCTTCTTTTTGGGACAATTTAAAACAAATCAGAGATTGGTAATGAGATAAAGATTAGGATGCCATAATTTATTCGATCTAATAATAATCGATTATTTAAATTTAAAGTTTAAAATAATCATTAAACAGTACAGAAATATAATTTTTCTAGTTTTGGGACCCAAAGTTTTATAAACTCACTTTTTCATTCGTTTTAATTAGACCAAAATAGCTGTGTCCAAACTTTTCCACCAATAAATTTAAGCTGCCAAAGGGATAACCTTTTTAATCATTGTAGTGGGCGTTCATAACTTTTACGTCTTATGCCCTAAGATCCGTTCAAAATAATGTAAGAAAGTTGAATTGTCGTAGTTTGTAAAAAAAAATATTTGTAATCTTTACCTGGATGACCCTTCCACTTTTGCTAGGCAAAATGTGGCTTCCAGTATAAAAATATTTAAATAAAATTCTCTGACTCAGTTAAAGCCCTTTATCTTTTACACAAAAATAGAAAAACCAAAACATATTATCTTGGCAATATGATGAAGATTATGAGATAAGAAGTCGCGGCACCAAAATCAAAATTTTAGATTATTGAAGATCACCCAATCAAAGTCTTAACCTTTTTTTAATAACAGAGAAAAAATTTAGAAATAAAAGGATAAGTACCTATTGAATAAGTATTTACAGGACTCGTGTGCGAAAGCTGCATCCGTATTTACCAGCCTGCCAAATTTTTATACTATCCGCAGCATCAATACACAGTAGCTGCGAAGCCGCAAATCATAGTAGTTAAAACCTAAAGAGTCAACCCCAGCCGTAGTTGATATGGAAAACTGCACAGTCCAGAGTCATATACTAAAGTAAAATATTTAAATCAATTTACATTATTATCAAATTCTTAGTTTTTAATGTAATTGTATTTATTTAAATCTATATTACTGAACGATTGGTAATATTCTAATAATCTAAAACATCTTTTGATAAAATTATCAGAATTTATTTACTGAAATAGGTTAAGCCGTTGACCTTATAAAAATTCAATAATTATTTAGTTCACTACAGCTGTATAACTTATCATTTGGTTTGAATTTTAAAGCCATTTAAAACCCTTTGTCAAACAACAAACCATTTTATTGTACAACAGTTGTTTGAAGTATGTAATTTTTACAGATAAAAATAAGTGTCTTTTGTATCATGACTGACATACTAACGTGCCAAGTAAGTTGTATACTGGATGATCTTTGAAAGGAGTTATCTTCATAAAAAAAATCAGCAGTCTAACCTAAATATCAGCCAAGAAAACTGCACTACATCTAAAGTGATCTGTACAGACTGACGTATAAACGGACAGACAAAGTTAATTATAGAGTAGCCAATAAAAGTAATTCCTTCTTAGTTGAGTAATTTAAAATATTTAAATAAATTCTGTTTTATTTGTAAATATTTTAAACGCTACTAATCTACATATTTTTGGTTATAGTTATTTATCAATTATACAAATCTTTAATGATGGGGAGTTAATCTAGGGTTATACTTTGTACAATACTTACATCTCACTTCTGGGTTTTTCTCTAGTTTTCGACATGTTTCATAGAAGCGTTAAAGAGATTCCTTAATCAAACATTAATTAATTAAACTTTTACATACAGTATTTTTGCCCTTGAGCTTTTTTTACTTGCGTACATTCTCGGTCTTCTGGGGGGGCAGACACCTCTTAAATATTTGTTTGTGTGTGTGTGTGTGTGTTTATTTGGAACAGAAACATTTCTCCTTAAATTAAATCATAGAAAAGTAGTGAAGCTCAGAAATAAAATTTTTTTTTTATAAATGAGTTAGGGGTACAACAGTTTCAACATTCGATCTCTTATAGCAGCTGAGAAAAACTATATTTCTCTAAAGTTGAAAAAGTGAGCTATAAAATAGATAATCATTAAACAAAATCTAAACCAGAATTTCAGAAGTCTATTTTAAATAGCAGCTGAGAGTTTCAAGTAGTAGTTATACTACAGCGAAGCATTACATAAAGTCATAGAAGGTAAATTATGATTTTTTTTTGCCAATATTAAAAAACTTATTATTATAAATGCACTAATGTTTTTGAACATGTTTCCCAAATCCTGGTAGTATGTCAATAATATTCATGTTTCGTCAATATTAAACAAACATCTCATTTAGGGGGGTCCTAGGGGTGTTTCTATGACCTAGTAAAGCCTGTCAAAGTTTAGCAAATTCTTAAGAGTTTTCATGTCTTCTGAAGTAAAGAACTTGTCTAGAAGGGCTTTACATTTTTCACGTAGCTTTAAATTGGAAAAAATAACAATAAGAGCAAAATTTTGAAAATAAAAATTTTGGGGGCACCCACAAGCTCTTTTTGGGGGGTTAATCTTTATTTCTTAGAGGCATTTTTTTATTGGGGGGGGGGGGGGTTAATTTGAAAGCCCAATTTTTTTTTTTTTTTAGGAAACC
>LS056445.1:0-12295 GCA_900241095.1 Acartia tonsa
CATACTAAAAACTCGGTTCAGCTGCGGGGTAAGCCACATTGTCGGTGATGTTACAAAAAAGGAGTCCTCTGGTGTTGATGTTGATGATGATGATACATTTTGGGAGGTTTGGAGATTGTACGTGTTTGCTCTTGGCTTCCCCGCAGCTGCTGATGTTGTTGCTGTTGCAGTAGAAGGTGGATCCGCGACGTAGACACGGCAAACATAGGATCTCCTCTCATCTCCCTCATGTTTATGACGTTACATGGCTGATTTTTGAGACACTTTGTCCAGCAAAGAAAAAATTGTTGCATTTTAACGGTTTTAGAACCGTACTGACGCAGAATGAGGTGTAATCATAGATTATTATATGTAGAAAACTATCGAAAGCTATTATGTATACAATTTAAAATTTTCAAGCGTTGTAAGTAACTCTTTATCTTTAAGGGAGGGAGGAGACATTTGACTGTAAATTATACTGGTTACCCACCTTTTAAAACCACGTTATCTTATTCATTAACTCAAAAATTAAAATAATATAGTAACCAAAATTTTTGAGTATACAAATACGATTACGTTTTTATAAAACTTTGGGCACCAGAATAATTTACAGTCCAATGTCCACTCCCTGCCTGATCTAGCTATTTGCCTATTCATCTACATGAATTTATGTTGTGTGCAATGGTTTTGTCGCAGAATTTAATCCGATATGGTTCTCCTTTACAGTGAAGCTTATCATACGTCCTTTGGGGGAGTGTATTACTAGAGAAATCGCCTTTAAAAAAAAATCACCCTTTCCCCTCAAAATTTTGTTTTCTTTTTAAAATCAAAATCAAAGTGAGGGGGCAGCTACCACCCCTCCCCCCTATCTTTAAAGTGCCCCCTAAAGGCCTCTAGGGGCGTTTCGTCTGAAGTAGCTACCTGTCTAATCATCTACAAAGAATTTATGTTGTGTGAAATGGTTTTGTCGCAAGATTTAAATCCCTTAAGAATATCACATTACCGCAAGGGATTGGGGGGATGAGACAATGGGCTGTTAATTAAACTAGGTCCCAAAGTTTTCTTATTCGTTGTCTTGTATTGAATTTTATTGGTTTGTTTATTAAGTTTCAACCAATAATTGAAATCTATTGTTTGGTTGATTAAGTTTCAACCAATAATTGAAATCTACAGAAGGGGTATTTTTTGTGTAATATCATTTGGGATGTACATCAATTTATCGACCATTGTATTATCCCTTTAGATCCCCAAGAATATTACATTAGTGGCAGGGATTTAAAGAGATAAGAAAATGGCCCATTAATTAATGTACACTACCAATGTTGATACACAAATTTAACCTCTTGTAGATTAAAATTAGTGGTTTAAACGTTTGGAACCAACCAATCAAAATTCAATAAAAGTCCCCAAAGTTGTTAGGCTAAAAAATACACAAAATTACATAATTCAAATCGAATTAAATCGCTGAAAATTTATCCATGTTCACTTATAACATTTATATCTTATTACATTTACGTAATTTTCAGTGAGAAAATAAAGAATTTTAGCAGATTTTAGCAGGGAGGGAGGGGACATTGGGCTGTTTATTACTCTAATACCCAAACTTGTTAAATAACGTATTCTTATTCGTTGGAGACTTTTCCTGAATTTTGATTGGTTGGTTCATTAATTTAGGTATCTACACGTTTCATTCACTGATTCTAATCTACATTATGTGCATCGTCATTGGGGACCTAAATCAATTTATCAGCCATTGTCTTATCCCTTTAGATCTCTGAGATTTTAACACCATAACACTTAAGACCATACATGTCTGTCTGTCTGTCTGTATGTAATTTCTGAATCTTAAGGGATAAGACAATGACCGTGAAATGGATTTACGTCCCCAATAAGGCAAAAAATCGGTTTCTGTAATTTTGAAAAGCTTGGTCATTAATAGCTAAGAACTTACCTCTCAAGATCCAATAAAAGGAACCAAAGTTTTAGGGCAATAAATTAGGTAACTTGGTTAAAAAACTTTGAGTACCAGTTTAATTTACAGTCCAATATCCCCTTTCTTTGATTGAATGGTTCGAAGCTATAAGTGTCTAAACTTTTCAAACATTAGTTTTAGCCTATAAATAAGACTAATTTAGTCATCATTGGGGATTAATTCATCAACCATTGTCTTATCCCTTAAGATCCCTTGTCTATTGGTGACAAAATGTATAATACTTAATGCTCCCAGGAATCTCAAGGGATAAGACAATGGCCGATAAATTGATGTACACCCTCAATTCAATACACAAAATTACCCCTTCTGTAGATAACAATAAGTGGTTGAAACGTTTGGACACTCAACTTAGTGAATTAACCAATCGATAAAAGTCCCCAAAGTTGTTTATCTAAGGAATAAGAAAACATTAATATAAAACTTTGGGGACTAGTGTAATAAACAGGCCAAAGTCCCCTTCCTCCCTGCACAATGCTCTCCTCCAGTTACATATAATTATTTGAGATAATCCTATAATTGTTCTTCACGATTATACAAACAAAATTGACGCTTTCCCTCAAAGCGCCTTGTTAAGCGTAAAATATCCCCTCCCCACAATTTTTTTTGGAAGAGATCGAAAATAAGTAGGGGATAGTTTTTCGTTTGTTTGTTTATTACTTTTGGTCAGTTTAGGTTATGTTATGTTGGATAATGGGTAGCTCTGTAGGGTTTGGGCACCACAGATGATTAAGGGTTAGGCAGGGTAACCCAAAAATAAGTAGGGGAGATGGGATGGGGTAGGTGTGTATTGTTCTCCTTGAGGGAAAGTCCCACAAAATTTCACTTAGAAAATACAGGGTGAGCGCAATTGGTGATAAATTAACCATTCCCAAATAAAGTTTTAAAAAACTTCTGCTTCCATAGATTTAAATTATTAGAAAACTATTTGCAAATGGTATATTTTTGTTTTCTCGTATTAATTCGAATCCGGTGGATAAGAACCGGTTCTCGTCCATACGAAAAAACTATGTTTAGCATAGTATTATATCCAGCTTTCTAAGAATATAAAAATGCACAATCATAAGATTAAAACCAGTTTTTTAAGCTAAAAAACTGGTTTTAATCTTATAATTGTACATTCTATATCCGCGGAAAGCTGTTTATAATACGATGCGAGAAATAACTATTATTGAATTTCAATAATTTATGCTACTAATGGCAGAAATGTTTTCATATTAAAACTTTTTAAATTATCAATGATAGACAGACGGATAAACATTAGATGCTTATTAGAGTTTTAAGGGATAAAAAAATGTACGATAAATTGATGTAAATCACCAAATGTAATAAACAAAATTACCCCTTTTTAGATTAAAATTTTTAGTTGGAAAGTTTGTACAATGTTAGTGGATGAACCAAACAACATAGAATTATTAAGAAGTTTCGCTATGAGAAGTAATATTTTTTTTTAAAAGGAAAAATTTGTAAATAAATATTTTGCAAACGTAATTACCATATATTTAGCTACTTTATCGTTATACGGCTTCTTAATTTGGATATTTATCTAACAAGATAGTTTTTATCCATTAATAGCGTAGCTTTTGATTAAAAAAAAACTTAAATTTAGAAACAAAGTGTCTCAAAAATCAGCCATGTGACGTCATAAAAAGGGGTAGATAAAAGGAGAAGTGCGAAAGAAAATTCCTAAACAAGAGATGGATAATCCCTCATTTTTATGACGTCACATGGCTGATTGTTGAGACACTTTCCACTAAAAGGATCTTCTATAATAAAAGTGTTATCCTTATATAAAAGTAACAGGATATCTATGTGTTTGTCTGTCTGTAGCGAAGGATCTCGCTGGCAGCTGAACCGATATGGTTCTCCTATACAGTGAAGCTTATAGATAGATCCAGGGAAGGTTTAAGGCCATTTTAGGGGGGATTTACCTCATTTACCATATCTCTTGTTAGTTACTAATCAAAAACAAATTTTTAAGGCGCAATATTCTAGAGTTGCTTCGCTTCATAATATTTATATAACACCATTCTTATATAAAAGTTACAGGATTTTTGTTTGATGTTTAAGATCTAGCTAACCGCGGAACCAATGGTCTTTGAATGGCCCTAAAAAAATTTCACATCCCCTAATTTTTTTTTCATATTAAAATAAAATAATGGTGGGGGGGGGGGCAATATATAAGCTATAGTAGCTGCATCCATAGCTTCGAGAGATTTTCCCTTATAAAAGGGCGTTCTCCTAATCTTAAATTTATCTTTTGAATATAGTTATTTTCTTGGTTTATTTAATGGGCGTGTTGGAAATTTACCCCCTCCCCTCCCCCTTACCACCTTTCAGCCTGAACAGAACAATTACGAAGCTTCCCAGAATAATATACTGAAAACAGTCACATCTATAAGTGTATATTTAATTATTCTTTTTTTCAGAAGTCTAAAATGGCAAAGGTGTTTAAAAAAGACCCTCAAATGTTTTATAGGTAAGAAAATTTAGTATTTTTTTTCCTTCATGGCGCTTTCACATAAAGTGCCTAGTTAAACAATGTTAGCTAGTTTTAAAAACAATGAAAAATAAGGGGGGATAGTGGTTCGTTTTTTTACTTTAGGTAAGGTTAGGTGAGCCTCGCAGGGTTAGGGCCCCTGTAGGGGTTAGACACAGAGAACAAACTAACATCCTCTCCTTTTTTTCAATTATTTTAAAATAAGGGGGTAGGTGCCTTAGTGCTCAATGAGCACTTTGTGTGAAACTACATCTACACACCTCACTGTTAATGTCATTCATTATTTGATACTAGTGGTTGTGTTTTATCAGAAAAAAAGCCTAAAACCAACCCAAGATCACTAATAATTAACAATTGTCCGCGGATACAAAAATAAAAAACAATCGACAACTTCATTTTTGAAATATTGAACCAAAAATAAAGTTTTAGATTTTCTTAAAACAAATATTTTATGAATTAAATTTTTCCAACCTTTAACCATTCTTTTGGCTAAAAAATCAGGGAGGAAGGGGACATTAGCCATTTATAACACCCCAAAGTTTTATATTAACATTTTCTTATTCGTTGGTTTAACAACTTTAGGGATTTTTATTGAAAGTTGAGGGTCTAAACGTTTCAACCACTAATTGTAATCTACAGAAGGGATAATTTTGTTTATCATTATTGGGGAAGTATATCAATATATCGACTATTGTCTTATCCCTTTAGCTCCCTGCTAAAATCACCATTCTTTTGTGAGAGAATATGTTGATCATGGATTCAGGGAAAAGACAATGGATTATAAAATCATTTACATCCCCAATGATGATAATCAAAATTACCCCTTTAAAGGTCAAGATTTGGAACCAATTAATCAAAATTCGATAAAAGTGACAACAAATAAGATTACTTGGTTATAAAACATTGTGCACCAGTATAATTTCCAGTCCAATGTCCCCTCCCTCCTTTCCTGATACTAGATTTCTTTCAAAAAGGAATTAGGCTGGAAAAATTTTCCCTGTAAAATAAAACAAGGATAGAAACTTTCTTATTAGCGGATTTATGGTTCTTATTATCCTTATACTAAAGTATTAGGATGTCTGTGTTTTTGTGTGTTTGTTTGGATCTCGCTAACCGCTTAACCGATCGGGTTCTCCTTAACATGGTAGCTTCTCATAGGTCCTGGGAAGGTTTATAACTATTTTTGGGGAGGGTACCACCACCCTCCAAAGAGAAATGATAATAAATCGAAACATTGTAACATTGCGAGGTATCGTACAAAGAGCCGCTTACGCAACATATCAAAGAAACTTGAACGCAACAAAAAATAAACATTTAAAGTGCCACTAGAGGCTTCTAGGGGCGTAGCAGCTAGTCTTTTATAAAGTAGTAAGGTTTCTAGTCTTTAGCTTAAGATAAAAACTTAAATGATTATGTCCTCCATGTTAGGACAGCCTTACATAGGTTCTGGGATTATTGTTTTATTTTTAAATCTTAGGGTGGTTTTAGCCTATTTTTTAGTTCTTCTCTAACCCTTCGAAGACATATCCGTTAAAAAAAGTAATTGGCGGTTTCCCTCTTATGCCTTTTGAACCTCATTCGGTCCGTTTTTAAAAGGGTAATATGGAGGTGGAAAATAGTCAAAAACCATCCTGGATGCAATATGAATCTACACTAAAATGGAGAACTTAATCGGTTCAGTAGTTATTAAAATCTTAAGCTTCAGATAAAAAATCCTTAGTAAATTTTATAATAGGATAGAAATTGTAATTTCTAATAGATATTGTCAATAAATCACAGCTTATCCTATTTTTTAATATAAACTATAGAGATGCTACGCAACTAAAAAGCAATTTCTTTGTTACACTCCTATGAATGGAAAGTCTTTATTTTCTAAGAAGTATCAGGGATCTAAAGAGATAAGACAATGGCCGATAAATTAATGTACATCCCCAATGATGATATTTAAAATTACCCTTTTGTAGATTACAATTGATGGTTAAAACGATTGAACACTCAACGTAATGATCTAACTAATCAGAATTCACTTAAGTCCCCAAAGTTGTTAAGCCAACAAATGAGGCTATTATGAAACTTTGTGGACTAGTGTAATAAACAACCTCTCTCTCTGAAACAGGAAACAAGAGTAATTTTAACCATGGAGGGAGGGGACATTGGGCTGTTTAAAAGTCCCCAAAGTTTAAAAATAAAATTAAGTTTTGGTTTAACCACTTTGGGGACTTTTATTAAATTTTGATTGGTTGGTTATTAAGTTGAGTGTTCACTAATTGTAATCTACAAATGTGGTAATTTTGTGTATCATCATTGGGAATATGCATCAATTTATCGGGCAATGTTATGGACTGACGGACAGACAAAGTGAATTATAGAGTAGCTTCGTTACTAAAAACTACCAAATTCTACAAGTAAATGTTTACATAAAAGGTTACATAAAAATCAATAGTCATAAATAATTCAAAACATTTAAAATATTACATTTATATATTACACAGGTATCTTCAGGGATAACACAATGGATGATAAATTAATATACATACAACCCTGATGAAGTACCACTTCTGTAGATTTAGATTATTTGTTGAAACGTTTGGATACTATTTGTTAGAACCAACTAATAATCAATAAATTATTAGGCTATTTATCTTTTAAATAAGATTTTGGATTGGTTTTAGGCTATTTTTCTGTCGAAATAAAGCCCCGATTCCCCAATACTGAGAAGGTTCATAACTATTTTTGGGGAGGGTACCACAACCCTCCCAAGAAAAATTGCCCGTGGAAAAAATCCCCCCCCCCCAATTTTTTTTTATTATTATCTTTTTAAAACTAAAATGAAAAATTATTAAATCTAAAAAAAACCAATTTTTTTATCGAATTCAACTCCCTCCTCCTCAAGTGCCCCTAGAGGCCTCTAGGGGGCATAGCCGCTAGTAAAACTAATAAAGTAATAAACTAGGGGAGTGGGTGGGTTATCAGTATTCAATAAGGTGCTTTAAGGGAAATTGCGCCAAGAATTGCATGTGGTCAACATATAAAAAAAGAAATATCATTTTGTTAGATTGGCTTTTCTAAATATTTGTGCTTTTTAGACAGGAATCTAAAGGGATAAGGCAATGGCTGATAAATTAAGGAACATTCCCACTTATAATAATCAATATTAACCATTCTGTAAATTAAATCAGTGGTTGAAACGTTTGAGCATTCAACTTAATTAACCAACTAATCAAAATTCACTTAAGTCTCCAAGGTTGTTAAGCCAACGAATAAGAAAACGTTACTGTAGCACTTTTAGGGACAAGAGTAATAAACAGCCCATTGTCCCCTCTTTGGCTTTTAGATGCGTTGTTTCTCTATAAGTATTAGCATCCCTCACTGACTGACTCACTAAGTCCTTCTAACAGAAAAGCTTGGAAATTGCTATCTTTCCGTTTCCAATTCAATAAAATTCACCAAAGATTTTCAAGCCAACGAATGAAATGATGTGCTTTTAAACTTTGGGTACCAGTATAGTTTACAGTTCGTCATAGACGAAGCCCAAATTGTGTCAAAATTGTGTCAGAAATCATCCATGTGACGTCATAAAATGAGGGATTATCCATCTCTTTTTTAGGGGTTTTCTTTCCCACTTCTCTTTCATCTCCCTCATTTTTATGACGTCACATGGATCATCTTTGACACAATTTGGGCTTTTTCACCGTCATAGGTCCTAGATTTTACTAAATCTTATCATCATTGTCCTAGTTTTTTGAATGTACAAGAAATCAGCGAGAGAGGATTTTGGATTGAAAATTATATTGGTCCCAAAAGTCTTATAGGTTCTCTTATTTGTTGGCCTTAAAACTTTGGGGACTTCAATTAATATTAATTGGTTGTGTAATCTATCAATGTCCAAACTTATCAACCAATAATATTAATATACAGGAGGGGTAATATTGTGGGTGTATATCAATTTATCATCCATTGTCTTATCTATAATACAAAGTAGAACGATGTCTATCTGTCTGTCTGTCTGTTTGTAGCGAAGGATCTCGCTAACCTCTGAACCGATCAGGTTCTCCTTTACAGGGTAGCTTCTCATAGGTCCCGGGAAGGTTTATAACTATTTTCTTAGGGGGTGGGACACCCCTAACCCCTCCAAAAATGAAAAATACTCCCCCCAAAAAAACCAAAATTTAAAAAAAAAAAATTTCTTTAAAATCTAAAACACGAAAAATTTTTTTGATCAAACCTGTTGGGGAAAAGCCCCTAGAGGCTAGGGGCGAAGTCTTTTAAATCACAATAAACCTTTCTTTGGCCTAATTTTATTTAAAACACGCAAATGTCATATTAAAGGAAGAATATATAAAAATAAGATTTTGTGGGAATAGTCCCTTTCGTGGCAACGCCCCTGAAGGGGCGATTGTCGTATTTTTAAAATGGCTTTTGAAAGTTTATTTTAGGTTAGGCTAGGTCATACTGGGTTAGGTGATTGCCCCGCAGGGTTAGGCAATTGGCCCCCTAGGGTTAAAGCCCCCCAAGGGGGCTAGAAATAGAAGAAAAGCTACTGTGAAAAAACGAAGAATCGCCCGGCCTTTAAGGAGCGTTGCCACGAAAGGGACTACACTCGATTTTGTAATGGATATAGAATATACGTGGATATATTGACAGGGAAAATAACTCTTCAATTTAGGTTGTTAATACGGACCTCACTCATTGGTCAGTTCATTCATCAAGTAGGAGGGGAGGGATTGGAATAAGGGGATGGATAAGGAGTATCTTTATTTTAGCCAGCTGCAAGTATCACCGTATTAGAGTACATCAAAATCTGGTGCAAAATCAAAGTAATAATATATCTATTGATTTTGTGTACATTTTACAGAGATCTAAAGGGATACGACATTGGCCAATAAATTGATGTTTATCCCCTATGATAATACACAAAATTAACCCTTCTTTAGATTACAATTAGTTTTTGAAACGTTTGGAGTTTGGACATACTTTTTAATGAACCAACTAATGAAAATGCAATAAAAGTCCCCAAAAGCAAACGAATAAGAAAACATTATTATAAGAATTTAAGGGACTAGTGTAATAACCAGTCCAATGTCCCCCACCCCTCCCTGGAAAATTCAGATGTTTCTTTAATGAAATGAATAAAAAACAGTTGTATTAAAGTTGACGTCTTTTGGAGAGAAAAAACGTAAATGCACAATGTAGAGAAAACAAGGATGACAACATCCATAAATGCGAAGCAGAAAATCAATGTAATACTATAATCAAAACTGTTCAGATTACGTAATTACAGAATTCTGTTTAAGGACACACATACATTTTTGACTTGATTATATAAATATTGTATCTTATTTTCTTAGGAAAATTATCTGTACTGTGATGCTACACATGATTTTTCGGTATGGCTGAGAACTGGTTCTAATCCAGCGGATATTAATCGGTTTCGTAGCCATACTGGAAAAATATATAAATAAAGTTTACTTTAGCAGAAAATTTAATTTCACGATTTGAATTCAGATTCAATCTTTTTATTAAACAAAGGTTTTTTTTATCAAGCGTAATTTTTCTTAGATATTTCTTTAAATAAAAATAAAATTTTCAAAACCATGTTATCTTATTCGTTGTCTCAAAAACTTGATTGGTTGGTTTAAAACTAGAAGTGTCCAAACTTTTTAACAATATTTAGGGATGTATATCTATATTTCGTCTATTGTCTTATCCCTTAAGATCCCTGAATTATTATAGTCCAAAACATTTGATACTTCTTTCCAGTTTGGATTCGAAACCGATTAATATCCGTTGGATTAAAACTGGTTCTCAGCAATAATAAAAAATCGTGTATAGCATCGTATTTGAGACAATTTTCCACATATAATAAATAAAAAACATAAATTAATACCAGTTTTGTTATTCTGGTCCTTCGGCCCCTCAGGTCTAACAAAACTAGTTTTAATCTTATAAATATTAATTTTAATATCCGTGGAAATCTGTCTTTAATACTATACGCTAAATAACTATAATGTAGAAAAAGCGAAAAAGCAGGGATCTTAGGGGATAAGAGAATTGTCGATAAACAAAATTACCCCTTCTGTAGAATAAAACTATTTTTGCAAAGTTTGAACCAACCAATCAAGATTTGATAAAAGTACCCACAGTTTTTTACCATCAAATAAGAAATCATTCATATGTATAAAACTTTGGGGTAACCAGTATAATGTACAATCTAATGTTCTTTCCCTCACTGAGAAAAAGTCTTATTAATTCTCTAAATGTTATATAAGAGTATTTTACATTGAGGCAAAGTTTTACTTTAATTTAGCTAAAATGTTTCAGAAACGGTGATAATTTTAATAATTAATAATATATTTACATATAATCGACTGCCACAATGGATATAGGATATACGTGGATATTATGACAGGGGAAAATTTGTCGTCAATTTAGCTTGCTAATATGAACTTTATTTATTGGTCAGTTCATTCGTGCAGTATAAGTGGAGGGGACGGATTAAAGAGCGTTAATGGGTAACGCTATTTTAGTCAGCTGTGAGTATTACTGTATCAGAGTACCTGAAAATCTGGTGCAACAACAAAATAATGATATATTGATTACTGCTGTAATATGCTGTGTGGTGGTACCCTCCCCCAAAACAACTATAAACCTTCCCAGGACTAGGGTTTGGCCGGATAACAGGTCTGGCCGGTTATCCGGCCAGATATCCGTTCATTTTCAATTTCCGGCCGGATACCGGATATTAAAACTATCTGGTTACATGATATCCGGATGATTTTTGACGCCGGATATCTGGTAAATTGCCGGATATCGAACGTTGGCCAGATATCCAGCCGGAACCGGATATCCGACATTAGAAATCAGCCGGGTATCCGGTATCCGGCCAAAAAAGTATACAGCCCAACTCAATACAGGACCTGCTACATTGCCATATCAGTTAGTGAGATCCTTCAATACTTACAGACATATCCTGTAACTTTATTATAAGGACTTTGGTACAGACAAATACTGATCCTGTTACTTTAATATAAGGTTGACTTGCAGAGAAAGCCAAAAGTGTCATGTGTGACGTCACAAACATCCATCTCTTTTTTGATGGTTTCCTTTCCCACTTATCCTCTCATCCTTTCTTTTTAGACGTATTTTTTGACGTTGCACATGACACTTTCTCATGGCTTTCTCGACTTTCACCATAGTCGCTTTTTTTGTGATTTTTTAAAGGAACATACTACTACCACTATTCCGTGATTTGGGCAATAAATATCCTAGAATTATCCTATTTATCTTATCTTAGCTGTTCTAGGTTTTTAGCCAATTTCTTTTTAATATTCTAATTATAGAATGGCAACGCTATTATAAAGTTTAGACATTAAACTTAATGAACCAACGAATCAAAATTCAATAAAAGTCCCCAAAGTCAACGCAAAGAAAACGTTATTACAAAACTTAGGGACTAGTATAATAAACAGCCCATTGTCCCCTCCCTCCCTCGCTACCACCACTGCCGTGATTGAGGCAATAAAGAACCTAGAATTATCCTATTTATCTTATTTTAGTAGTTCTAGGTTTTAACTCAAAATTCTTTATAATATCTAACAATATCTTAATTATAGATTGGCAGCGCTATTAAAATTCAACATAATGAACCAACCAATCAAAATCAAATAAAAGTCCCCAAAGTTGTTAAGTCAACGCAAAGAAAATGTTATTACAAAACTTTGGGGACTAGTGTAATAAACAGTCCAATGTCCCCTCCCTCCCTCGCTAGCACCACTGCCGTGATTGAGGCAATGAACCAACCAATCAAAATAGAATAAAAGTACCCA
>LS056446.1:0-12294 GCA_900241095.1 Acartia tonsa
GATCGCGATGCCACAAAAACAAAAAATGCCTAAAATTGAACAGAGAATAATAATTTCAGGTTAGATTTTCAAAAATCCAAAGTTGATTTTTCTGTGGAGAGTCCTTTTAAGGAGGGAGAGAGAGAGAGAGGCTGAGGGCGCAATGATGCTTGAGAACCAAAACAAAAGAAAATCTAATTAAAAACAGTGAAAATATAAATTTTTTCAGACTTGCACTGCCAAAATATTTGGAGCATAGCTTCAATCTAATCAAATTAAATTTTAATTCTTTCAAATTTTGGTACTTAATCAACAAAAGACGATATTCATAGTAAAAATATATGTGTATCTGATGGATTTGATCCGATATGGTTCTCCTTTACAATAAATGTTCTGGGAAGGTTTATAACTATTTATAGAAAGGGTACCATCATCCACCCATTTTAATTTTTTTTTTAAACTAAAATAAAAATGGGGATCGAATTCAACTCCCCAAGAAGTGAAAAGAGCCCATAGAGGCTTCTAGGGGGCAAAACTGCTAGTAGTTAAATAAGGAAAAAAAAGGATTTTTAAAAACTAGGTAAGACTATCCTATTCCAAAAGGACTAAAATAGCCAATACAATTTGTCCCAATTTTTATATTTGCATTCTCTCAAAAAATAGTAAGGTAAGGTTGTTTTGTCTCAATGAAAACAAAACTGATTGGGTTTTTCTTTATAAGAAGTTCTTGGGGCACATCCGCCAGTATTTTATAATTTGAAAATTTGTTATACATTAGAGTTGTTTTTGTCTAGGAAAGTAAAAAATTGTATAATTTAACAAGATTTTTGAAGATCTTTTGGGATAAGATTATAGACGATAAATTGATGTACATCACTAATGATGAAAAATATCCCTTATTTACAAATTATTGGTTAAAATGTTTGGACCCTGCTAAAATGACTATCCTTGTTAAAACTGTTGCTTTGTTTCATTAATCATGATTATACTTGAACACTTTTTTATGGCAAATAATTTTGTGAAAATCATTATTTATGATACAAAAAGAAATTAATAATTATTTTTGTAGGGTATTTTTTTCACGACTTTTCTGAAATATTTATTATGGACAAATTTCTACGGATATTAAAATGAAAAATTATAAGATTGAAAACTGAGAAAATGGCCCCATAAAATATAATTTTATAGTTTTTAGGACACTTCTGGTTAAAAAAACATCTCATAATTAAATCCTTATACTAAAGTAACAGGATGTTTGTCTGTTTGTTTGTGAGTCTGTGTATCTGCGTGTCTGTACCGAAGGATCTAGCTATCCGCTGAACCGATCGGGTTCTCCTTAACAGGGTAGATTCTCATAGGTCCCGGGAAGGTTTTTAACTATTTTGGGGGAGGGTACCACCACCCTCCCAAGAGAAATCGCCCCTAGAAATTTTTGTTTTTACGTTCTCGATTTTAGAAAGAGAGTTCAACGCAAAAATAAACGTCAAACACAATATAGACATATTTTAAATATAAAAAAAATTTTTAAAGTGCCTCTAGAGGCCTCTAGGGGCTTAGCCGCTAGTGATTTATATAGTAGGGGATATTTCCATCTTAAAGTTAGGGGCAAAACCACTATCTATAATACAAAGTAGCTTGATGTCTGTCTGTTCGTCCGTCCCTTAAGATCTCGGTAACCACTGAACCAATCGGATTCTACTCTTCAGGGTATATACCTATTAGTCCTGTGGCGTTTTTAAGCTATTTCCTTGAGGGGGTAGGACAACATCCCCCCCACAAAAAATTGTTTTCTGGGGAAACTACTTTAAAATAAATGGCAGCACCAGAAATACTTCATTTTTTTAAAATTACCTCTTGGTGCAAAGCTCTAGAGGCTAGGGGCGAAGCCGATGGTAAAATATAATGCAACAAGGATGATAAAATCTATAGATAACATATTGACAGAAGGATTAAGAAAAGTTTAAATTTAGAAGACTTTCTGAAATAGCAGCAAAATAAATAACGTTTGTCCCATATTGTTTTTTTACAGACTGACTGACGGACGAAAGGACAAAGTAAAGTATAGAGTAGCCTCGCTTCTACAAACATAATTTTAAAAGCAAAGCAAAGACCGGATGACCTTTCAACAAAAAGGTTCCTTTAGTAAATATTTCATGGTTGCTTACATACAGTAATTTGATGGGGGGTTAATTCAGGGTCCCACTTTGTACTGTATATATTTTGTACATAATTTCCTCGAATTTTACAACCGTTTTAAGAAGGGTTTGATTAATAAAATAATCAATATAGGATAGACGTGGAATGTTGATATATTGACAGGGAAAAATTGGAATGAACGAACTGACCAATAAATGAGTTCCATGGTAACAAGCTAAATTGACGACAATTTTTACCCTGTAATCCATTTATCCTAAGTTTTATAAACATTTTCTCCCATTTGTTGACTTTAAAATTTTAAACCTTTAATTGAATCTTGTCTGGGTTATACAATCAACGTATCAAACTTTGCCATATTTTAACTTATAAGGGGTAATTTTGTTTATCATAAAGATTTGCATCAATTTATCATCCATTGTCTTATCCATCAAAATCCCTGCTTTATAACTAGCATTAACGTTAACAATAAAAATTATACTTAATTAATAGATGATTAATTAAAGTCACTTAATTGAATTCACTAATTATTATTTGTTTTTCTTCACTGTATAGTTTATATGGGAAGTATTTTTTTGGCTTAAAAAAGCACACACACACACACGAGCATATAATAACTATTTTTATCTTTTTTGTTAAAATAAATATTAATTAATGAAGTTACCACGAATAAGACTATAGAATAACTGATATTTTATTGTTCTGGTTGCTTGAATCCCCTTTAGAAGTCCCCCCTCCCCTAAATTACTGCCTTTCTTTTATGCTTTTTGCGCTTGGTTTTACACTCCCCTCCCCCCTTTAAATTAGTCCGGGGGGCCTTTCATTTCTTAAATATAAATGTGACACTTGATTTGTTTAATGTCCAACTCCTCCCCCTCCCCCCACCTCACAGTAAAATTTAAGAGTAATCTAAAGTTTATTTTTGATATTTTGTAGCCACATATCTTTTTTTTAAAAATATTCCAGAGATCTTAAGAGATAAGACAAAAAAAAACTACAAATTTATTGCACACCCCCTACAAATATGATAAACAAAACTCTTGTTCATATTTGTTTAAAAGTTTAGCCGCAGCTATTTATACTAGAATCAAACCAATTCTCATAAAAGTCTCCAAAGCGCTGGTTTAGGGTTAAATACTACTACATCAAGTTTTAAAAACTTATTTAAAAATCTTAACATATATTAATTTCCAAAACTAAATAAAAATATTCCACTGTGCTCTTCTTACAAATTCACTGTGCTTAACTATGTATGTATGTATAACGATAATTACTTGAAATATTCCTAATAACTCAGGGATAAGACAATGGACAATAAATATATAACATCTGCAATGATGATAGACTAAATTAACCCTTTTGTAGATTAAAATTATTGGTTAAAAATTCGGATACTACCAGTTTGAAATAAACTAATCAGAATTCAATAAAAGTTTTGGGCCATCTAATAGGATACCATGTCTATAAAACGTTGAGTGCATGAGTAATTTTCAGTCTAATATCCCCTCCCTCCCTGAAAAAAAATTACAAAGAGATTAAAGTCTTGTTAAATGAAGCAAGAAAGAGACAACAGTTTATTGGATGGTGACTGGGTGGGGGGAATGCCCTCCCTTCTTGGATATTCATAAAAAAAATAATTATTGCGCGCACATATATTCAAGATTCATCTAGTTTTAAAAATAATTTTAAAAATATGTATAAAACTAAAAATCAATTTCTGTTATTATATATAATCATTTTGAATAAATATACATAGAATATACGTGATATAATGACAGGGAAAAAATTATCGTCAATTTAGGTTGCTAGCAAGGATGTTACTTATTAGCGAGTTCGTTCATTCAGTAGGAGGGGAGGGGATGGGGTTAATAGGTGGATGGTAGATCGTTGTTGAAGCCAGCTAGAACGTTAATTTTTTTAGTGTATATGATAATCTGTTGTATGATCCTAATAATAATATAACCATTTCATTTTGCTAATAATTCAAATTTGGCCCGGGATAACAAAACTGGTTTTAATCTTATAACTTTTGTTTCCATATTCATGGATAATTGTCTTTTATACGATGCTTTACATGATTTTTTAAAGATTGCCGAAAACCAGATATTAAACGGTTTAGAAGCCATATTTCTTAGCTTCATTACTTATGGATGTTTTCATCCTTGTGCAAGTCTAAAAACTTAGAATTGCATGAATATAGGGTTGGTATTGTTCTGATAATTATATAAATGGTAAGGGTTACAAAAATTTCAAACAAGGAAAAACACATTCCAAACTATAACATTGGATATATTAGTAATTGGATGTTACACCAGATTTTCATGTTTTCTAATACAATGAAACTTGCAGCGGTCTACTGGATAGACGAACTAACCAATGAACGAGCTCTATGTTAAAAAGCTAAATTAATGACACTTTTCCCCCTTAATGATATCCACGTACATTACAAAAGCATTTTTACATAAAACTAAACTGAATGAGAAGCTGTACTCCAAAAAAAGACAATGAAGCATTCTTTAATAATCATTCTTGAATGTCCTGAATATTAAAATAAAACAAATTGTTTTGACATATTTAAATTAAATTACGTGCTTACAAATGGATGTAGAATATACGTGGATATTGCGATAAGTAAAAAATTGTCGTCAATTTAGGTTGCTAACATGGACATAAATCATTGGTCAGTTCGTTCAAGAGAGGGGATGGGTTAATGGGGTTGGTGGATTGGGTGTATTGGGTGTATTGTCATTTTAGCCAGCTGCTAGCACACTTTATCATAGTACATGAAAATCTGGTGCAACATAAAAGTAATCTTATATAGGTTCATTATACACATGGATATAGGTATGGCAATTCAGATTAAAGTTCTCTTTGAAAAGAAGTTAAAATATGAAAAAATATCCCTAGTCCTGACACCAAAAATAAGATACCCTCCATCACACTCTCATGAGGCGAAGCCCCTAGAGACTAAGAACGAAGTCACTCAAGATTTAATTGGCTTAATTTCTAGTATACATTGTTTTATGGAGATATACCGTTAAAATTAAAGAAATATAAAGGTCTTAAACATATTAAAATTGCTGCTAAATGACCTCATAAAATTGTATTATTTGGGAACTTTTTTTGAATAGGTCCCGTGGTATTTAATTATTATGATATGTTTCGAAGCTTTTCCTGAATTATGATTGTTCAAAGTTCAAACAATTATTAAAACCAGAATTCCTCTATAAAAAGCCAACAGATCTATAGTATAGATGTATATAGAGACAACTACCTCCCTTCCTTTTTCAAAGACCTCTTTAGTCTGCTTCTAAATTATTTTCTGCTACTGGCTGTATTAATAAAAGCGACACCATTGGTTGATTTTTAATGACCCAATAGAAAGGTGGCACAAGGCGGTTGCGATGGGAAGATACAGTTATTAAACCCTTTCTCCCTCTAGTGATTTACTATAATAAAAAGCCATTTTTTGAGGTGGGGGTTGGGAGGGAGGTTATATCTTAGAAGGTTAAGATAACCTCCTTAAAATTAAAATGCATGAAGTTTTTTTTTATGTAGAACCGGTTAGATGCAGTGGTTTGTTTGATATTTCAAAATAAACATAAACACACACAGAGCCAGACAAACAGTCCGAAAAATATACATCATGCTACTTTTATAGAAGTATATATAATTGCGTATTTAACTATCTTGTTAAATTTAGATATCGATTTATTTAGCCTCATATCTATAATACAAAGTAGAACTATGTCTGTCTGTCTGTTTGTTTGTTTGTAACAAAGGATCTCGCTAACCGCTGAACCAATAGGGTTCTCCTTAACAGGGTAGCTTTTCATAGGTCCCGGGAAGATTTATAACTATTTTGGGGGAGAGTACCTTCACCCTCCCAGGATAAATTTCCCCTAAATATGGGGTTTGGGCAAAAATGGGGTTGGAGGAGGGGGAAGGGGGGCTAAATTACTTTTTTTTAAATCTAAATTTTAAAAAAATGGTTTTTGGGTTTAATCTCTCCCCTCCTCAAGTGCCACTAGAGGCCTCTAGGGGCGAAGCCACTAGTAAAATTACAGGCGAATTGACGTAAAAAGTAAGTCAAAGAAGAGTTTAATGGTTGAGGAAATCTTTGCACAAAAAATAAAGCAGACATTTATCTTTCATAGCAGCCAGGAATTTTAGTATTCAAAACCCAAATATCTTTAGGGATAAAACAATGGAAGATAAAGTTTAAACCGACCTATCAAACTTTAGGGACCAGTATAATTTCCAGTTCAATGTCCACTCCCTCTCTCATAGTACGTGGAAATTTTATAACAAGGATGACAACTTATATAAAAGCGGAGCTCTATAATTGGAATGACGAACAAAGGAACTATAATTCTTTAAGAGTCCTAAAAGCTGAACATTAATTTGTAAGTCTAAACAAAATTGCACATAAATTTGTTGCAAAATTACGCAAATACAGGATACAATAAAAGAATTGACCTGCATCTTTAGGATTTAATTGTAGATACAATATTGTACCTTGTTGTCGTAGGAATCCTAATTCCAAAAATCAGATGAGTAGAATAATTGTATCATACAAAAAATTTGTGTAAAAAATATGGACGTACAAACTTTGTGGTAACGATTAAAGAGTTTCTACGCTTCCTAACTCCTTAAGAAAATCATGCAAAGTTTGAAATCGATAGGACAATTCTGACATATCTAAATTGAATAAAATATCTGAGCGTTACAGACAGTAGTATGAAAGGACCTACCCTAATTATAGAAAAGCTTTGCTCTTAATAAAGCACAATGTAAACCAAACCATTAACATTAACTAACAAAAAACAAATAAATATTTTGATAATAATCATGCCCTCGTCATTAATTTCTCCTATAATCTCCACAAAGCCAGGAAGGGAGGGAGGGGACATGAGACAGGAAATTATATCGGTACCCAAAGTTTATAGTTGGTTCTCTTACTTATTAAAAATATTTTTTTGGGGTTGTAAAAACCAGGAGTGTCTAAACTTTTACACCAATTTTGGATCAACTGCAGTTCACGGTAAAATATTCCTTGTAACGAATATTTCCAATAATCTATGAACTTTACAGATCATGCCCGCATACTGTTTTCAACGGCATAGGAAGGCCTACAAATAATCTGGAATAGCTATAAATCAATAATGTATAATTATCTCGCAGTGAAGAGAAATGCGTGAAAAAGACCTATTTTACGCGTTTATTCTTCAGTGAAGCTTTCCCTGTGCATCATTGGATCTTGGCTATTCAAGATTATGTGTATGCCTGGTGTGCGGGAATGCTCTGTACGTTCAACCGTTTGGCAGTTAGCAGCCTTTAAAATTTATAGATTTTTGGAAATATTCGTTGCCAGGAATATTTTACCGTGAACTGCAGTTGATCTATATTTTCTTTTTCATAATTGGGAGGGTAAGCACATCAATTTATCCTCCATTGGTTTATCCCTTAAGATCCCTGGAACCAAGTTCTGTTTTGTTGGTTTTTATACAAATTATTTTGTTGTCACAAATTAGATTTTCTTTTTGTTACAACTCAATTTAAATCAAATCTGATGGTTCCATTCGTGGTTTTACATTTTTTTAAATTGATAAAAAAAAGTTATTAAAAAAGATGGACATTCATCTAGGTAGAGAAAGGATATTGGACTTTAAATTATACCGTTTTATAAACACAACTCAGTCTAGGATCTGTTCAGGTATAAGGTATAATAACCAACAAGCAAAAAAAATCTAAAATAATATTTAGGGGGCAGATGGAGAGGTCGTCAATTTTACTATGTGTTTCCCCCCAACGACAGCTGAAAATATGAATAGGTTTCGTGGTCTTTTTCGAATTGATTTCGCTGTTGTTATGATCTGGGATATATTGTTAAATTTTATTGAGTGTCCAAACACACTGTTAATCTTTCGAAGAGGTAATGTATATCATAATTGGGAGTGTATATCAATTGATCGTACAAGATCTTTAGATCAATCATTTAATGGCAATTTTCATTTTAGTACTTAAAACAGACACACAAAGTCAATTGTATAGTTACGAAAATGATGATTTGTTTATTTTCTCAATTAATAAAAAAACAACGATTAAAAGGAAGGATAAGACAATGGACAATAAAATTATATACATCCCCGATGATGATACATAAAATTACCCTTGTACATTAAAAATAAAGGAGTCATAAGTTTGGACTTCACTAGTTTGAAAACCAACCAATCACAATTCAATTAAAGTCCCCAAAGTCTAAAGAAAATGTGTTTTTACAACTTGGGGTAAAAGTATAATTTACTGTCTAATGTCCCCTCCCTCCTTGATATAAATCATTATTTCCATACATAAATGAATAATTATAAATCCTTTATTATGCATTGTTTTAGTTCATCAAATTTCATTAAAAACAGAATGACAAAGTCCATAAAAGCAAATCTCATCAAATGAACATTGACAAATTGAAAGGAACAACGCATTAATTATAAAACACTTTATTTAGAGTTATAGAAATACCCTTTAAATCAATCCCAAAACCACTGGAATGCAGGATGATGCTTCTCATATAACACATAGTGAAGAGGTGCAAAGGGACTCAAAATTCAGCCGTGTGACGTCATAAAAATAAGGGAGATGAGAGGAGAAATGGGAAAGAAAACCCCTAAAAAGAAATGAATAATCACTTATTTTTATGACGTCACATGGCAAACTTTTGAGACTATTTGTCCCTCTACACACATAGTACCTAATACCTATAGGAATCATAGCCCCCAAATTTATGTGAAGAAGATTATCTAAACACAAAATAAAATTCAAGGGAAAATTCTAACATACCTAATTTAACGATCAAGAGCAATCCATTACGGGCGAATAGACAGACAGACCGACTCTGAATGTGAAAAAGCATCTTTTTTTAAAATCAATTAAAAAGAAAGACAGAAGAGTCTAATGAACAACAACAAAATCAATTAGGGAGGAGAAATATCAAAAATTTCTCAGTGAAAAATCATTGATTGCGACGGTTTCCAATCTATTTAATAGCAGGAGAGGGAGAGGGCATTGGACTGTAAACCATTCTGGTCCATAAAGTGTCATATAAACAGTTGGCTTACAAACTTTGGAGACTTGAATTTCATTTCTTTATATAAAAACTGGGCTAGTGCCCCTAGCATCTAGGTGCTTTGTATTCGAAAGAGAGAAAAAGATTAAAAATAGCCTAAAACCATCCCCATCCATGGGGGATGCTAAGTGTCACTGTATAGTCCATTAGCATATCCCTAAAGACACAAGATTTTATAGTTTATTTATCCTATGTATTTTGCTACAGTCGCGGGACAAATTTAATTTACTTAAATGAATGTAAAAATAAATAATGTTTGTAATTAGAATGACAAATATTTCTAACTGCAGTTTAAGCACATTGTGTCAGAATACAGAAAAAGTGTCAGAATACATTTTGCTAGACTCCATTGTGTTGACAAAAATTCTGTTTAGAGTTATCCTTATAAAATGTCAGGATGTTAGTCTGTATGTTTGTCAATCTGTCTCATTGCAGCAAAGATCTTGCTGCCTGGAACGGTTCTTTTACACTTCCACATCATCCGTTTTTTCAATCTCATCAGTAACTAAGTGACTTTTTAAAACTTGGGTATGACACATAACTGAGATTTGATTTTTGAAATATCTCAATCCTGGCAGAAACAGGATGCCAGCAAACCTGGCAGGGTCATCCAGGTGAAAAGCAAAGCTATTTTTTTTACTTAACCCATTATGTATTTTATGTTACCAGAAAAGACAAAATCTGTATAAAAAAATCTTCAACTTCTATTGAAGTCTATCACAGTGTATACATCTGCAAAGAATATAATTAGTCTAATCAGGAAAGAAAAGGGACGGCATTATACTCTGTAAACTATACTGGTACCCAAAGTTCTATCAAACACGTTTCTCATTTAAATCTAAATTAATAATGAAAATCTCTATAAGTATTAATGTTTATGTAATATAATTAAAGTTCTAAATCAATTTATCATTTATTGTCTTATCCCTGGAGATTCCTGGGTACAATACTACTACTAGTGGTAATTACTGTTTACGAGGATTTATTTGTCAACTTAATAATGCAGTTGCAACTTGCAAGGGGTCGGCAACCGCGCGTCTGCTTCGAATAAGCCTCAAATTTGAAGCTTTAAAATTTTTTTTTTGAAGGAAGGATTGTCATATTTGGTTCAGATTTAGACTTAAAGTTGATATTTTTATTGTAAAAGTCGATTTCATTTACAGGCGGCTGCCGAGCCCTGCGACTTGCTAGTAACGATGCTATTATCTGTTATTTTCAATGGGAACAAAAAAACAAACAGTTTTTAGTTATAAGAACATTTCATGTCAAAAAACTTGTCAAAGAAATTAATTAACCTTTCTTTAAATAGCTTAAAACCTGACCGAGGCCTTTACCAGTTTTCCTTGCAAATTGTAGTCTATACTTTATAAATTTAAAGCCAAAATGATTGCATATTTTTAAAAAAGGGGCTATCGAAAGTCAGGGAGGGGACATTAGACTGTAAATTACACCGTTACCCAAAGTTTCTGGGTAAAAAACTGTGTGTACTTTTAATTTAATTTTGGTGTGTTAGATTTTAACTTTGAATTAATGATTTCAATCTACAAAAGGATTAATTGTGTTTGTTTTCATTGGAAATGAATATCAATTCATTGTAAATTGTCTTAGTCCTTAAGATCACTGGCAATTGTATTATCTTAAGAATAGCTCCGATACTAAAAATATATAACTTTTATTATCCATTTTTATTTACAGCAATAAATATGTTCGTAAGGCTTGAGGGTGGCTGATGCACTTTAAAATGCATTTAAGAACATAAAATAAACAAGCATTAGTAAACATTACATATTATTCTATAAATGTATTTAGTGTAAAACATATTTTATTACATTTTTTGCTGCGGGAAAGGGTAAAATATAGGATAAAAAAAAACATAACATTAATGAACAAATATGCCTAAGTTGTTTTCGTTTCGTATACACTGTATTTCTTAAGTTTAAATCTGTTTCTAGTTGCTAATTATTTTTTTCATCGTATTATAGACATCTTTCCGTGGATATTAAGATAAAAATTTATTAGATTAATAGCTGTTTTATTAGTCTCGTAATATTACATTTTTTCGGGAGGGGGGGGTTATACTCCATAAGAACTTTTCATGTTACAGGAGTACTTACAAAAAAGAACAATTATGCAGTAGATTTTCTTCAAATAAACTAAAAAAAATCGGCAAATAAAGTATCGTTTATTGTAAAACTTTTTTTATAATTACGGGTTACTCTAAATTGAATATCTCTGTAATTATATTTGTTTTGCAAGATAATTCTTGCCAAGTTCTAGATTAACCTAATAGACAAAATACTCTAGATTGCCAATATGCATAAGACAACAATTATTCCAATTTAAATAGGAATTTCGAGAAAACCTAGTTTCTTGATCAGTTCGTTCATCCTGTAGGAGTGAAGAGTGATGGAGTAAAGGGGTTGGATTGGGGGTATTCTATTTTTGCCAGCTAGGAGTATCACTTTATCAGAGGACATAAAAATCTGGTGCAACATCAAAGTATTAATATATCGATTATGCCAAGAAACTTATTATAGTTAACTTAACATGGATAAGATTATTATTACTAATAGTGAGATCAGACTATTTTTCCGCTATTGGTCCAATAAAGAGATTGTTCATCTACACATCTTGTATTTATTGCTAATTTTTATTGGCTAATATGAAAGGTGTTATAATGGTTACAATATTGAATTTGGTCTCAAGCTCTCTGATCAAACGGTTTTCTGGTTTTCAAAGAATTGTAAAGGAAAAATTTGTCTCGGTGGTTTCCTTCAAATTGCCTAGTCAAGCAACTTACTTTAAATTAAACTAGAAGCTTCGCCCCTAGCCTCTAGGGGCTTTACCCCAAGAGGTTTGATCAACCTATCTATTTTTGTGTTATTTAAATTTTAAAAGAAAAAGAAAAAAAATTTTGGGGGGGGATTTTTCTTTTGTGGGGGGGGGGTTGAGGGTGTCCCACTCCCCAAGAAAAAAGCTTAAACCCCCTCACAGGACCATTAGGTATATTCCCTTCAGCCAGACAGCCCGACGGC
>LS056447.1:0-12293 GCA_900241095.1 Acartia tonsa
CCCCCCCCCCCCCCCCCCCCCCCCCCCCCCCCCCCCCCCCCCCCCCCCCCCCCCCCCCCGCCCCGCCCGCAATAAGCAAAGGGATTACTTCAAAAACAAAGATGACAATATCCATAAAGGCGAATCTAAACAAATCTGAGGGTCGGACAAACGGACATTAACAATTATTAGAATAATGATTTATTTGTATTCAATAATATATTTAAAGAAAAACTTATTTAACAAATATATTTATTATTGATACAGAATTACAATTTAGATATAGATAGATCATCTTAAAATTTGTCTTAAATTGTCGAAAAAATCTCGATAATTAAAATGAACGTAATAACTTTTTAGTAATGATCAAAGAGATACTACGCTTTCTAAATTGAACCTATATGTTATATTGTTATAGAAATCATCATGCAAAGTTTTAAAAACGATTGTAACAGGCTTAAAACGATAATGATTGGGATCCGTTACTGATGAGCGGACTGACCCTTATTGTAGAAAAACTTCTCCTTCTTTAACATTTTAGTTTAGCGGGCCGGGGAGTAATTCAAGGCATTGAAGGTTTGTATTGTATTGTCTCTCCTTCCATTCCGAAAAAAAGAATAATTCCATTTAGTTTTCAAATTGAATTGTAGCCTTTTGATAAGTTTAAATTAATTTCTAGTAATTAATACTAGAAAAATAAGTATAAAATTTAATTAATTGAATTATATGCATTGTAGTTTTATTGAATAGGTATACTTTTTGATATTTTGAACACATCTCAAATTTGATTGTGATCCTGACTATAAAAATTCGCGCCAATTTAAATAAAAACTTTGATAAATCTAAACCAATATTTTACCATATTCCCCTTTAACTCATGCCAACCCTTTTTACCTCTCCATCCTTTTTCTTCAATTTTAATCTGTCGGTATGTCACTTCGTCCTGGTCTTAATTTATAGTTAGGAAGATTTAGGTTTTCTTATGGTTTTGATGTAGAATGGAAACGTAATAATAATTATAAATGAAATGGTCTTAGTGATAAAACTCGTAAAATAAACTCTTACAATTTTCATTATATTCTTTAATAGTTTTAGAGAAGGGAAAACCATTTTTTCTGCTTACATCAAACTTCCCTATTAGGCACAGAAACATCCTTTTTTAAAAGTGAGACTTTGAAGTCTCTTAATTTTATTATGGTATTCTAAGATGTAAATATTTTTACCCAATAATTTGCCTAAAAATAAGGGTTTAGATGGTTTAATCGACGAATTTTAACTGTCTTCTAACCAAAATATATATACTAATACGATTTATTAACAAAATTTTAGGTTTTATTTTCACTAATAAACTAAGGAATCGTTCATTTTATGACTTCCTTATCGAGTGAAAGTAAATAATTGCCGCGTAGCAAATCCAAGCGCAATCAATCAATCACAAAATTAAAGTTGTGTCAATAGGAGGAAAGAAAGATGCAGAAAGTCGAAAGGGATTAATTTTTATGTAGAAAGTGAAAACTTGAAATTTATTGAGTAATATACGAAAAAATTGAATTATTACAATGTAGACGGATTTATAAAGAAATTTTTGGCGATTGTCAGGCGCTGCCGTAACCGCTAAAATCCGCCGATATTTTTAGTGACATGGCCGGTATAATGCGGAAAACGATGCAGGGCAACACGGCAGGCTTCGAGTTTGCCGAAGACCCGGACTTGGACGTGAACGACATCACCCGGGAGGATATATTGTCGGCGTACCGGGTGATGATGCCGACACATGGACTTTACTACGGAGTTTGTAAACGGAACTGTCGGAATAATCCCCGTTGTCTCACCGGTTTAGGTGAAAAGGTAGGCTAGTAAATTTTGATTGTTTTTGATATATTTTGAAACATCTCAAGAATATAAATGTATTAAGATTACTTTAACAAAACGATAAATCGCTGTGTTTTAACGTTCAAATACGAGATTTTGATATTTAAATTAATTGAGCTTCACAATGTCTGTTTAAGATTTTAGCTTTCTAGTATGTTTCTAAACAAAGTCCATTTTTACAGGATCTTTATAAAATTCTCTGTTTCTAAACCAAAAGACTCCGTCAATAAAACACGAATAATGTATTTTGTAGTGGGTTTCGATTTAATCAAATTTGATCTAAAGACTTTAAATACCTAGTTTTTAAATTGCAAAGGGATAGTTAATTGCATGAATTGCATTTCAGAAACTGGTTATAAGTATAACATCAAACATATAAAATTTTGTATTACAATAAATAAAAAAACAATTAGATATCACTAAATTAGTGGTCATGATTTTTTTCAGTGTTACGGAGCCGGAGCCGGGAGCAGCAACATTTTTGGTGGAGCTGGAGCCGTATTTTTCGTTAAAAACGGCTCCGGCTCTAGATTAGCGAAAAATGATTTTTTAAGTAATATTATAATTTGTCAACGGTCTATTTCCATATAATAAACTGAAGAACTATTGTTAGGTACTTAACAAATAGACACACATCCTTCTACTTTTATATAGCTTTAATCAAATAAAAGCAAAATAATGTATATTATTTATTTAATTTTATCAAATTCAATAATGAAAAAAATTGATATATTAATTTTAAGGCCGGAGCTGGAGCCGGAGCCGTATTTCCAGATGCGGCTCCGCGGAGCCGGAGCCGCATCAAAATTATACTGCTCCGACACCCTGTTTTTTTTTCTGTAAATAAGCCAGCTATATGAAACAATGCGATTGTCAAGTCATGATATTTTTTAAACTACATGGTAGAAAATTGAAATTCTTTCAAATTTATGTCCTATAGGTAAATGTAGTCTAAACAGGACAGGAAAAAATATTTAGTTCACTAAATTCCAGTTTAAATGCATTTTTGCAACTACCCCTTTATTAAGATTACATTGTCTTACCCCTTACTAATTTAGGTTTGGTTTGACGAATCTGTGGACGACGACGAGACCGAGGAATATGCCCTGGAGGTGGAGCTGGTTAGGTCGGATGGCATCCCCTCGGGGCTCAAGAACCTTGGCAACACATGCTATGTTAACTCGTTTCTACAGATCTGGTTTCACAACTCAATTTTCAGACAGGTTACAAATATGTTATGCTGCAACTGGGGAATGGGATAGTCTTGTTTTCTTCAGTCTTATCTGTCATTGCAATATTTTGTTTAAAAGGAATTTTCATTTTGGCAATGAGTACTTTTTAATTGAGGAAAAGTTATAGGCAAGTTTGTTTAACCTTTGAATGTAATATACCTTCTAAGCCAAAATCTTTTTTCCGTATAAGAGATTTAACGTATTATTTTACTTTTAGTTTTTAAAGGATTCGACCCTTAAATAATTAGAATAAGAGAGGGAAGGGTACGTATTTTGGACACTTTTTGGAGTCTACATTGAAAGTAGCTTAACCTACTTATACACTCCCTTGGTTAGCATAACAAGTATCGACGAATTAAGTACAAATAATTATGTTTTCTTAGGCACTGTATGAATGGGACCCTGGAGAAGACCCAGAGGAGCAGGATAACGAGTCAATCCTTGACCCGGAGTTGTATGAGCCCAAGAGCAAGGTGGCCAGTCTCCAAGCATTGTTTGCACTCATGCAGTATACGAAAAGAAAATATGTTGACCCAACAGAGTTTATTTGCAAGCTAGGACTCAATCCTTCAGTCCAGCAGGACGCCCAGGAGTTTTCCAAGCTGTTTGTCTCCCTACTGGAGACATCGCTGGAGCACCAGTCTAATCAGAATATCCGTGGAATGATCCAAAAGCTTTTCCGCGGCGAGTATGCCTATGTGACAACATGTTTGGCGTGTAAACGTGAATCTGTTCGCCCGTCATATTTCTATGAACTAGATTTGGCTCTAGCAGGCAATAAAAATTTGAACATAGAAAAATGTATTGAAGATTTTTTGAGGATTGAAAAGATGACAGGGGATGAGAAATATTACTGCGAAAGCTGTCAAAGTAAACAGGAGGCGACGCGGTGCTGTAAGTTAAGAGAACTGCCACTTGTCCTTAACCTGCAACTCAATAGATTCCAGTATGATATGCAGTTTGGCCGCAAGAAAAAATTAAATTCCTCCATCATGTTTCCTCAAGTCTTGGACATGGCTAAGTATTCAGAAAATTCAGCTGGGGTGTATCATTTGATTGGTGTTCTCATGCACGTGGGCCCGGATGCTAATCACGGCCACTATATTGCCCACATCCAGGAGCTTGAGACAGGCAATTGGTACAAGTTCTCGGACGAACATGTGGCCTCGTTGGATCCCAAAGCCAAGGTCAGGAATGTTTCAATGAAAAAGATGAGACAAGAACCAATTCAACAGCCCAAAATTCAGACCTCCAACAACGCCTACATGTTAGTCTACATGCTGGATAAAACAATTCAGGAAATTCGGCAGCGCGACGCCGTCGAGGTTGTGAAGCGCGAGAAGGTGCGACGCCTGACAATTCTGAAGCGACAGTGTTCGGAAGGTACGCTGAATAGCACTGAAGATGGTGGTGTGGGCGCACCCGCCTCCGTGGTGCGTGGCATTAAGCGTAAGCTCTCCACGGACAGCAATGAAGATATAAACAAGGCACAATTTGTATAATATGTGCTCTCTCACTTTTTAGATTTAGTGTATGATAGGTACCTAAATAACCCAACTTAAAAAAAAACTAAGTCGTCGCAGCTTTTTGTTAGCTTAAAATTCAGGGGATCCGGTAGAGAGTCTAAGTTCTTTTCTCTCATATAATCAGTCCCTAGGTTAATACAATTTTTCATAAAGTTACATGTAGTGAAACTTCTGTTTAACTAGGTCATGCCCAGTCATCCCGTCTGTCCGTTGGAGACTCCGAATATGAACGATAACTTTTTCTTTACTGATGAAAACTTTATTGGAAAAAAATTAAGTTCTCTGATTTATTAGATACATCATTTTTTTTTCAAAGTGACTTCTGTTTATTAGATTGAATTTGCTGCGCTTAAAATAATTGAAAAAATAGTATCTTTTATTTTACACTAGCACACAAATACAAACTGGTCTGTGTAAAGGATTATATCTACTCTAACTGCCGGGTATTTCCCACCAGCCTCCAGCAGCACCTCAGGAACAGAATAGACAAGGACAACCTCGAGTTTGACGAGGAGATTGAGGAGAAACGGCAGCGCAGGCTCCAGATTGCCAGACAGAAAAATCTAAAGAAAAAGAAGATGAAAGATACATACAAAAGTAAGTTTAAAATAAACTACTAGGATATTATATGAAAAGGTAGAAAAATAGCTTAAACCATCCGAAAATTTAGTTTTAAGAAAGTATCAATTTTTAAACGGAGAACTTCTTCAGTTTAGTGGTTAGCAAAATCTTAACGGAGAAACAAAAAGAAACTTACCTACTACTTTTTCATGACAGGATAACTGTGTATGTGACTAATTTGTATGCAATTTAAGAACTCTAAAACGGTTATGCATAAAGAATTCACTGTCACTCTTTTTTTCAATTGATTTTTTTTATGAATATTTAAATTGAATTTTTAGTCTTACTACAGGATTTTTAAACCTTTACAGTTAGCTTTTTTCAATTTCTTATTTTTCAATAATATAACTTTTGTTAAGATTTATTGTGGATGAACGAATCGGATGAACTCCCAGACGAGTCGACCCTCGAGTTTATCCCCAAGAGCTGGCTCATGGACTGGTTCTCTGACCCCAGCAACGTGGGCCCCGTGGAGACGAGCATGTACCTGTGTGTACACGCCAACCTTGATGTTGACAAGCTTGGGGAGGTGAAGCTGTGCAGCAAACAGGGGATCAACATCTTGGTGGCTGAGTTTGGCATTGGAGAAGGTCCTAGGCTAACTGCGGTAAGTGATATTTGGTGAATACTGAGGGGGTGGCGCGTCTAAACACTGCCCATTGTCCTATCCCCATAATAATAATTCATATTCATCAATTAAACGTCATCTTAAAAAAAGATTCATCATTATATAATTTTTTTTTAATTTTAAGGATCGTCTGTGTTGGATATGTGTGAAGAACAGGGCTCGCCTGACCTCCCTGGACTTCAGGTTGGCCAGGGACCAGGACTTCATCAAGCACCAGCTTCGCATACCTACGGACGGCAAGGGGTTCTGGATTGGGAAGAAGAGTTTAAACCAGTGGAAACGGATGGCACGTGACGCCCTGGAGGAACAAATTGTGAAGGAGACGAGGGAGGCAAATTATGATGATTTTAATGAGTACTGGGTAAGTCAAATATTACATAAACATACAGGAAAATAGCCTAAAACCTCTGCAGAACCATTAGGTAGCTTTTCTTATTTGCATCAATAATGTGTTTTTGACAATTTAGAAATCTTTTGGTTGAAAATGGTGTTAGCCAATAGTATATTTATGATTACGTACCTATGAAAAAAAGGGGGATAGAAGAGCTTACTTATTTTATTAGATTTGTAATTTTTTACAACAGTTATAAGACTTGATTTGAGATGAATGAATTAAGTTCTTAAACATGAACAAAGAAATATAAACTTTCAATAATTGCAATATTCTATTTTTTGTTGTTGAGTTTTTTACGCTTTTTAATGAAAATATCAACAACAACAAAATTTACTATTTAAATTTTTAAGGACAATAAGACAAAGAAGAAGTATACCATATCCCCCGAGGTAATCACCATTGACGATGAGTCAAGTGACAGCCTGTCCATGGATGATATGGATGAGGATGAGGAAATGTTGGATTCTGAACTGGCGCACCTAGACGATGAGAAATCAGGGAAAAATGAGTTTTGTCGTTTTTTTTTCTAATTTTTTTTCTTGGTTAAACACTGAATAGCCTAGATTTCAAATTACCTACTAAGAAAGGAAGAAGTAGAAAGGATGAATGGAGCTCAAATTCTTTTTATCCCCCCATAATAACAAGTTATTAAGTGTTTTGTATAGAATTTTGGGGGTAAATTTTACTTATCATTGTCCTATCTCATTCTAATTTTTAACTAGCCTTGCATTTATGGCTTATGAATGTCTTTGAAAAAAATAATATAACCCTGACCCAAAACTCATTAATTTTATAGAAAGTGATACAGATGATACTATTATTCACAGAAACAATGTCGTGGCAAATAATTTACATCATAAAAAAGAACTAAATCTGTCAGGCATAGAATAATACTAGCGACAGAAAATAATGTTATTTCATTAAAATAAATAATAATATAGACCCTAGGAACTAGAGACGAAAGCACTAGAGAATTGTATTTATACTACCTAGTACATTTACAACTTTCAGACAGGTGATTTTAATCAATTTGTGTCAATAATCATGCAAAATAAACTACCTTTCCACGTAACTATATTAATCTATGTTGGTAGGATTGAAGAGTAAACTAGAGAAAATAGGAACCAATGTGTCCCTTAGTAACAATATAGTCAACAATATCAACATCCAACAACAGGAATATACAACATTTCTTAAGATTGAAGTAGCGCAGCAATTTCATTTTACACATAATGAAATGCGAAGAATAATCACTTTATTACTACATTTAACCTCTTAATGTAATTTTTTTATTATTATCTTAAAATGGTGTATATTGATAGGTAAAATCTGAAGATGTAAAACCATCAAATTTAAAAGACACAGAAAATATTTTAAAGACACAAGCAGGACCATCAACTGCCAGTCAACCAACAGACACTAAAAGCGCTTTTGATAGCCTGTCTGGGGTTGTAAAAACTACCAAACCTTCTTGTGCGGTTAAGCCAACCATAAAACCGCCAAAACCGTCAGCAACTGTCCGGCCGCTGAACATTGCCGAGTGTCTACAGGCAGAAGCAGAGAATTTGATCAAGGATGATTCTAAAGTAAGTAATTTCAACCCTTAGCTGCTTTTGAATTAACTTGGATAGTATAGTTTAGAACAATTTAAATGAATGTAATTCAAAAGTAATTATATCTTTAATAACATTATATAACCATAAAGACAGGTGACTTCAGTTAAAGAAAAGACTACAGATTAATCCCTCTTATTTACTTTAGCCTACTTTTTTTACCATTTAGAAAAAAATATTTGTATTATTTATTAGATTTAAAAATTCGTTTAGTCTAATCTAATATTATTGTTAAGGATGAGCCAGATTCTCCCATATCAATGACAGCACCTCTCTCATTATCATCATCAACATTAATATCAGCATCACCTTCACAACAAAGAATATCATTACCCTCTAGGCAATATATTTACATTTTTGATAGTCGCTGTAGCCTGTAACTTTAGAGCAATCTTGTGTTGAATTAACAGAAAGAAATCATGCTCTATTATTCCATAACTATATAGGGTCTTGGATACTTCAAAGAAGATTCTTAAACCAGTGCAAATTTTCCCTAGGATGACTTAATTTTATACTGAATAGTAATATCTCAAAAGGTTTTGTATAATATTTCTTTATTTCTGTTATAATCTTTGGTATTTATCCAAAATATGTAAATAAACTTTTTAGTAATGTTGCATGTCACAGCTCTCCGCCAAAGAAATTACCAGTAAAATCTGTAGAAACTACACATGTTAACGGCAATGGACCCGTTTCTAGTGGTTTAAGTGAAACTGCCGTTCTGAACATTAATAGTAGTAAAACAGAGTCCAATACTCCTAGTATTAGTAGTAGTGGGGTCGGTGAAGTTAAGCCGAACCTTTGTCGTGTGGCCCCTAGTTTTAATTCAAATGGCAGCGTTTCAGCTGCCGCAGTTGTGTCAGCCAGTTCGAGTCCGCTTTCTGCAAGTAACGCCGTATCTGCGGTCGTACATGCACCCGCCCCGCCGTCGACATCCGCCAAAACATTGTCAACGGTGGTTGCTCCAGTTAACGGTATCTGTGATCCTAACCATAACATGACCAGTCCTCCATCGCAGCCATTCCATGCTGCGGCCGCCAGCTCGGCGGCTAAGGCTTCAACTTCCAGTCACGGCAGCACGCTGTGCCCCAGCAGTAGTTCTTTGCCGTCAACGTCTTCAACTTTGTCAGGAACAGCTACGGCAGCTGGTGCTGTAAATCACTCACCAGGAGCTGCCAGCCGAATGTTATGTATAGAGGGTAAGTCAATAGCAGCTAGTAAGCCGGTGGTCCACCTTCCCGAGTGCGAGGATGCTTTCAATGCGGACATTGTGTGCGTGCACGGCAACCTGCGGGTGGAGGAGAGGTGTAAACAGCTGATCTCGCGGGAGGTCTGGTTCAGGCTCTGCACGTACTTCAACAATCCAACAACCTTCCAGTTTGGTAAGCATAACATACTTCGTTAATTTGGGATAAGATACTCTACATTTAGCACCAGAACATCTTAATTTATTGAGTTTTACTAACTTTGCGACGACAAAGAAGAAAAACACGTGTTTAACAATTTTTTACATATATATTTTCTACTTCGTTCATGTAAATTAAATTAGATATATCTTAAAATTTTCAATGTCACGTAAAATTTTGTTTTGAATATTACTATTTTGTCCCTCTTCTCTATAAAAAATACCCTCGTAGATTCGTACCTAACATTTATTTTTAAGACTTTCAAACAATTTTCAGGTGTAAAGCCATGCGGTTTATGTAAAGAGGAGGCGAGTAAGGAATTTCTTCTCCGTGAGAAGTGTAAAGAAGAGGCCAACAGACAAAAAGCCAGACTAACCGACCTTTTTGCAGGTAGTCGATGAAGTTACATTTTTTGATGGATAGCAAACAGTATAGTTGGATAGGTACCTAAACAAGTTTTTAGTAAGTGAATGTGTACTGCACAGTAACAGGGATCCCATGCAGATTATACACCCTTGAACAGCTTGCTAGTGACATACAGGTGGTAGCTAGGTATCCAATAATATAGATAAATCATTCAATGTAAAGAGAGTTTTTATTATAATCTTGAGAAAGTTTTAAACTCAAAAATGATTTTAGGTATTGAGAGACCAAAGTGGAGTAAATCTCATACAAAACGAGTTTATCTAATATCCTCAGAATTTGTTCATGCCTGGCGGGCGTATTGTAAAGGTAAATGGATTTTTAATACCATGCTTAATACCTAATACAACCTATTAAAAAGCCTTTTTTTTTTGTGTAATACCTAATTAAAAACTATGAATTTTCATATCAATTCTTTTAATTTTTAATTCTTTGCTGTGAAAGTGTACATAATATACTGTGAACCATACTTACAGGTATTAGTTCTGGAAAAGCGTTGCCAGGTGAGGGTATCACAGATGTGAACAACAACATCTTACTGTGCCCGCACAAGGGCTTGTTCCACGCCCCCAGCCTCAACTGGGAGAACTATCCGGACCCAAGCTGTGTCATGCTTAGGGAGGAGGAGTGGTCCGCCATCAAGGAGATGTTCAAGGTTGGTTAACTTTTTGTGTCACGCCTTCGCATCCGGTTTATTACCGCTGCACCAAACAGGTTCTAAAACATCCCAAAAAAAATTATCACTGAAATTTTTCTTTTTCGACTACTGTAACTCCTTTTATAGATTTTATTCCACAATCTTTAAGTTAAAAATTGTATAAATAGTAAATACATCTTTTAAAGATGTCATATTGTGTGACAATATGAAATACTTTAATGTATGATATTCTTGTAAATATGCTTAAAAAGAATTTCTTTGGATGGTAATTTCTATTATGAAAAATAGCATAATTTATCACTAAAATAAATTTGACCATGTAAAGAAAACGAAGAAGCGGGTTTCGTAGTATTCACAGTAGCTTTAGAATAGGTTAGGTAAATGTTAATTATTGCCCCCGCAGGGTTACATTGACCCCTGCATAAACATAAACATTTTTTTTATTTACAATACCTATTCTTAAAATTTGAAGGACCACTCACCCTGGTGAAATACACATCACTGAACTATCCCATTTATCCAGGTTGACGTGGAGGTAATGGTTGAGAAGGACACGAGCCAACTGGAACCTGTCCTCATATCCACCCCACCTGTCTGCCACAAATGCCTGAAAACAAAGGCAGAGGCGGAACACGAGAGTCGGCTCAATTACACAAACCAGGTATAATTGAAATATATCGGTCTGCGTTTTATTCTTGACATCTTGTGAAATAACTTAACAAATGAAACATATAATTACCTACCTATAAACTTTATAGATAGTGTAAACGAACCAAAAAAAAGGCACATAATGAAGAAAATTGTAAAAAAATATAGATTTGGTTTGATCCATGAATGATAAATTGATTTGCATCCTAAATGATGTTAAACAAAACTACCAATTCTTCAGATTGAAACCATATAGGTTAAAAAGTTTGGAAACTACCTAACTTCTTTTGATCCTACCAATCAAAATTCAATAAAAGTATCGTAAAGTTTTTGAGCCAATGAATAAGATGAGTGTAATGTCTTCACCCTTCCTTGTTTTATCTAAGTACTTACATCTTATATTTCTCGCCATTCTTGAGATTTTAATCATAAAACGTTTACTATTTCTTGTACCAGGCTTTGTACGTGACGTACCTGACCCAGGACGAGGAAATTCCAAGCGAGGAATTAAACGATCCAGAATTTTATACAAGTATAGAAGGTAAACGGATAACTTGATTAGTTAACATCTAATGGGGTAGTTCCACAAAGGGTGTATATTGAGTTTAGACACTTAACAATGATTCTATATATGTTTTTTTTACGATTCATATAATGCGATTACCATGCACAGGTATGACTTTTTGATAAAGGTCGTGCGAACAATGGGTTGTTTGTCTGAGGGAGGTTTAAACGAACAATTAAACTTCATTGGCAAGATTTGGTTCTGAGATACACCAAAATTAGATCTCTTGGTGTATCCCGTCCTTCTATCAAGGTGAATCCTATGTGGATACAAACCTTAGAATGTTTACTACTTCAGGTATTCGAGGAAGTGGTTATGGGCAGCGGAGAAGTACTAGAAGAAAGAGGGGAAGGGGAGAGAAACAATTTGTTGTTTCATCCGATACTTTGCTCAGGGATCTTAAGGTTCAGGTAATGCAGATTTTAATTGAAAAAACAAACATACAGATCATGTGATGTCAGTTTGTAAAGATCTTAAGAATGGCTGGATCTATTGTGTTGTGCTATTGAGGTCATGTCATTACTCTGTATATGACTCTTGCTTTCTCTCTCTCCTTACTTTTTCACTTTTTCTTTCTCACTTCCTCTCTCTCTTTATCTATTAAGCTTAAAGTGATCGCGAAGCAAGTTTTAAAAATTTGATATATATTTGGAATTACTTAGTTAATCAGAATTATGACAAAAATTCTGCTAAATTTGATATAAAAAGTGCCTTAAAACTCCTATTTT
>LS056448.1:0-12293 GCA_900241095.1 Acartia tonsa
TAAACATTTTTATATTCGTAGAAAGCTGGATATAATACGATGCTAGACATAGTTTTTTCGTATGGATGAGAACCGGTTCCTATCCACCGGATTCGAATAAATACGAGAAATATTTTTACAAAGGTTGATATTCTAAACTAAACTAATTTATAGTGCTTTTTAATTTACTAGCGGCTTCCGATCGGTTCAGTGGTTACCGAGATCTTAAGCTTCAGACGGACGGACGGACAAACAGACAGACATCGTTCTACTTTGTATTATAGATTACGCGCTACTAATGGAAATCTGTATCCTCAATATTAATTCCAGAGCCGCGCCTATTTGCTTTAGGAAGTATTGGAAGGAAATGGGTCTATGGGAACTTTTTAATATTTGTTCAGACATATTCTCTATGTGTATTTATTTGTATTTCAGAGTGTCTGTGTGGTTTGTGTGTGTACATGTGTGTGTTTGTGTGTGTGTATGTGTGTGTGTGTGTACATGTGTGTGTGTATGTGTGTGTGTGTGTACTTCTTAATGTGACATTTCCTAAAATGTGATAAAAAGGAGGCGGCACCTTAGAAAATAACAATAAAAATAGAATTCAAAATTTTTAATGAAAAGTACTGTTTTTCTTCTTTTTTGTAAAAAAATATTTTGATAAAACTATAAACTTAGGATTTGACTATAAAGCTTCATCCTGGTTCAGGATTTGCTAGAGATCCATTAAAAAAAACTTGCATAATAAATGTTCTAGCAAATATAGTTTTCTTTAAGGATAGGTATAGCCCGCAATTTATTTTTGACAAATTCATTGAAAATACATGGATTTTCTATTTTCAACTTTAACAATTCATGAAATAAATTCTACAATTAATTAATCTATGAACTATAAATTATCTTGGATATATGGCATATTTAGATAAGAAATCTAAAGAAGGATTCTCTTTATTAATTGCTCACAGTTATAGAAACAAATATTATGTAGAAAAAAATTATAGATAATAGTTAGGACTTTACGCTGATGTTGGGCATATAAGAAAATATTCTTCCCCTTATTTTTAATTTAATTAAGAAACAAGGTTTAGGGGGTTATCAGTGCTTAACCGGCAACTTGTAAGCTTTTACCCCCAAGAGAATAGGGGACCATACCCCTCTTATAAATATAATTATTTCTTATTCGAAAGAAATCAACCAGTAAAAAATCGATCAGTTAAAATTGCAATGATAACTTTTAAGATTCATATTCCTGGCAATGATTGGATAGGGCGTGGTTTTTTCTTAATGGGTGTGGCTAAAGTCAAACATACAAATGAATCAAGACGATATCAACTTCGCCCCTGGCCTCAAAAAGCTGAAAATATATAATCTTTAAGTAAGATTTTTCTGTTACTTTTTTAACAAAACCATCTAAAGAAGACTATTCTAAAGCTATCTTGAATATTGAAAAACTAGTGTTGCATCTATTTTATTATATAAACTAGTTTAAGTTTCTTTATTTCTTCATTTTAGGGAAGCTTCTCTTAGATCCTGATATGGTTTTAGGGCATTTTATTTTTAGATTCAAGTCTTGATCTTTTGGCCATTTTTCTGACCACCCGGCCCCTTAGAATACAGAGTCCATTTCAGGGAATAATTGGTTTCTTATAATTTTGAAAAGGTTGGAATATGAACACTTTTAACTTCATCAAAACCTTTGATACCAAACCGATTTTAGATTGAAACGTATTCATGCTGCTAACGGGTTTTAATCCTATTGAAAACGTTACCTCATAGTGAGTTAATGCGTATAAAGATAAAAATATCACTAATTAATATAAACCAGGGTAAATATGTTTATAAGTAACGCAGCAATATCAAGTTACGAAATTTGTTATAAAAAAGACCAAAACGTCTAACTTTAAGAGATATTGTAAAACAAGCGTTTATGAACCATTATTTTAAACATTATGTTAACACAAAATAAAATTTTATGCCAAAATATCTATGAAAAAAAAGTTTAAAGCTTATGAGACAATTCTAATATGCTAAATTAACGATAAGTATTTAATTGTAGAAAAAACTTCGGTTTTATAAAAATAAACGTTAAATAGTTCATTTGACTATAAGCAATTTTAGGTTTAAGATATTTTATACCATAATGAGGAAATTGATAGACGTACCGACAGTCTATACATATGGAATTATCTACTCTTCTAAAAATAAAAACAGTTCTTGCATAATCAACAATATAAATCAGTTTCTAGATTTGAAAACAGAAAACGACAAATAAACAGGATGGAGTTATTTTCTTTTTCATGGTTGGTATATCAAGAGGTTAGGATTAGGGTTTCTGATGTTATTATTTCAGGCTCGTGATGTAAACTTACTATGCAGAGTTAGGACCACAGCACAAATTTCTTGCAATCAAAGAATTAATAGTCAATAGTTAAGAGCCCTCAACAATTCTTTTTTGGTAGATAAAATCAATATAAAAAAACCTGCTTAATTTGGAACACTTAAATAATCCTTGATAACCATAAGCAACAGCTATGCCCTTTACATCTGGATAAAGATAGACCCCCTAACCCCCCCCCCCAAAAAAAAAGGATGTTTTTAAAAATATTGCTACCATTTTGTCACTAGATTAACAAGGATTTAAAGATTAGTAGCGACAAAGTTGTTAAAATAAAGTAGGAAAATTTGATTTTTTAGGGATTCCTATCTTTTCTATATTTTTAATGGGAGGGAGAGATGTCGCACCACCCAGTACAAATTAAACAGCCTTATAGATTTCCTGGATCATTACTAGAATAATCATTACTAAACTAAATACGGAGTAGCAAACATACTTAGTAGTTACATAGAATAATGATGGAATTATTTGTTTAAATGCTTTGCTACTTTCCTTAATTAGTGATTATGGTGTAAAATTGGTTGCGTATTTCAGTTATTTCTTCTTTTTCAACAAATTCTTTGTTACATTGATGTTGCTGCGCTATTTTTTTGTACTTTTGTACTTGTTTATTAGCATCATAATTTGACAACTTTGTGTTATAGATACTTTGACCATTCTAAATATATAATAATCTATTTAGCTACTGGTAATAATATAGGATGTTTATTCACTTCTGCATATTATCAGAATGGATAAACGGACAAAGTGAGTTAGAGAACCGATGTTCAGTTATCATAACAAAGAAAATATGCAAAACTCAAAGAAAATCAAGAACCATTTTAGAAATAAGTTTTAAAATGCATCACCGACAGACACGCGGATAAAAACAATATATAGATTAGATGCGCTTATGTCATAGAAATCTCCACCAAAAATTTTAGCTAACTATATTCATTAGCAGCCGAGAAAATTGACTGACGGACCGATAAAAGTGAATCATAGAGCTTCACTATTAAAAAGAAAAAAGAGCAAATATTTGATAGAGGGTGTTAATAATAATAGTGAAGATAACAGAAAGGGTTCTGTTTGTGCTATTGTGATAATTTACAGTTCTGGATTTTTCATAGAAATTCATGTACGGCAATGGATGCACACCGTAATGTAGAACCATTTAGTAAACTTTGTTAGCAGATGTATCTTATATATTCACCAATGGTCATTCAGTGTGGTAGTTGAGTAGATAACAATCTCTAGTCGTATTCTGTAGTTTCAGTAGCGAGAATAATCTATACGACACTTTGTTCCTCTTTCTTTGACGTGATATCTTTCATAAAATTCTTGCTATTTGGCAGTCTTACTTTTTTGCTTTATTGCTATCTTGCTTTCTGGTATCTTGCATTCGTACTATCTTGTATTCTTGTTTTCTTGCTGTCTTGCATGCTTAATATCTGCATTCTTGCTATCTTGAATTCTTGCAATCTTGCATTCTTCCTACCCTCATTTATGCTATCTTGCATTCTTACTATCTTGCATTTTTGCTATCTTATATTCTTGATATCTTACATTCTTGCTATCTTGCAATCCTGCCATATTGTATGCTTGCTATCTTGAATTGTTGCTATCTTGCATTCTTGCTACCTTGCTGTCTTACATTCTTGCATTCATGTCATCTTGTATTATTGCTATCATGTATTCTTGCTAGATTGCATTCTTGTTATCCCGCGTTCTTGACATCTTACATTCTTAGTATCTTGCATTCTACCTATATTGCATTCTTGATATCTTTCATTCTTTCTGTCTTTCATTTTTGCTATCTAGCAATCTTACTATCTAGCATGCCTGCTATCTTATATTCTTGCTATCTTACATCCTTGCTATTTTGCAATTTTGCTATCTATCATTCTTATTCTTACTATCTTTTAAGATACTTTTTTTCAATATGGGGTAACAATTTTTTGAAAAAGTAGAATATTAACTTCGCTTTACAGAAACCTACTCATATACTCAACTGGTCATTAGAGTAATGAATTTATATTATTAACAGGGAAATCCCTATTATACTCAATATGTAAATGTGAATTTTAATATAGTAACATGTTTATTTAATTATGGGTAATAATACTTTTAATTATAGGTTTTAGAATTGATAAAAATCCATTAGATTACAACTGTAATAATTAATTTTAATTTGGTAGTCTTTATTTAGAAAAATAATATATATTATTTTCATTTATTCAATATGGATTCTAAAATCCTAGTTTTGACAAACAATCATAATAGTTTTTGTCGATTAAATTACATTAAAATACTATCAACTAATATATCGACTTGAAGTCTAATTACACAAATTGCAATATCAATTTATATATCATATCGTCATTTATACCATTATATTACTTTTGCACTTTTTATAAGAGCTTTATAAATGTCAATTGGTGGTTTTTGGCTATATTTCTGACCTCCCACGCATCCCCCTAATGGCTAGGGGTAAAGCAACTAGTAAACCACATATAAAAGTAGCGACATCGGACATACCTTTATTGCCATGTAATAATGTACGTAAATTGGCAATAAATAAAGCTATTCTAATAATAAATATTCAAAGGACAATTATTACTTTGAAACAAGTTGTGAGAAAGTTAAAACTAATTGCCAAAGCCTTGTGGAAGCCGGCAGATAAACACAGGATTAGCCAAGACTTTATTTCCTGTTCTTCCTAAGATTAGACTTGTTCTTGTTGGTGTTCAATCATTTCCGCACAGTTATCATGTTATAATATCAGCAGAATTGCATTTTTTACAACAGCAATGGATATAGAATTTACGTGGATATTATGACAGGGGAAAAATTGTCGTCAATTTTGGTTGCTGACATAAACATTACTAATTGGTCAGTTCGTTCATCCAGTAGGAGGGAAGAGGAGGGGTTAAAGGGGAGATTGGGGGATCGTTATTTAAGCCAGCTACAAGTTTCACTTTATAAGAGTACATAAAAATAAATCCGATACAATATTACACACTTTTTCAGTAATTTTCATTGCGACTTTTTGCGAATATGAGCGCTATGCGCGGATGTGATAAAAATGCGGCAGCGAATGAACTCCGTTATTATCTCAGTTAGCCTTTTCCTTTAGGGATTTATGATAATTTTTTTACAGGTTTCTCACGATGATTTATTATTTATGTAAAGAAATAGATATTATGAATAAGATTACCTAAAACTAGAGCTTGTCTGTTCTTTTGAGATTATAGCCGATGCCACGAGTCGGCCATTGTACTACAATCGTCTGATTAGCCGACACAACATAAAAAATAGAATGCCGTTTGAATTCATGGAAGTTTGCAATCAGCCTAATTTTGGACTTTTTATGATGTAGCTGGCAATCAGCCGCTTGTTTTTTGGCAATTTACTGCCTTTTGGCATACCAAGACATAGCCCTTCACTTATTTTTTTGTTCTAAACATTATTTTAACAAGTCCCATAAAAAGACCCCAAAACGATATCGCAATTAGGCCCAGTGATGAGACAATGAACAAAAAAAGTCTTATGTGCTAAATTCTGCTTTACGAAGATGATAGAATCTTTTGGGGAAAGACGTGTTGTAAATTAATTAAAATTTACACCATCAGCCAACCTTATTAAAATTTGGTGGTAAATTATTCTTGACTTATTAATAAAATATTGAGTATTCAACAAGAATTGTTAATGATATCATTATCATAAATAATGATTTAATAACGTCATTAATACACTCATAATTATTAATAATAAATTATATCAAGTACCATTTATTATTTAGGATTAGTTATAACCATATTTAAAGTTGGACAGATGAACCGGGCGGGATCTAAAGGGAAAAATGTATGAAAATACTCATTAATAATTATCAAAATTAATCTATCAGTTTGGTCAGTGTTTACAAACCAATCTAGATTAAATAAAATTGCCAAAACTTTTAGGACAACGAAAATAAGAACTTATTTGTTGAACTTTGGGTCCAATATCCCCTCCCTCCCTGATTAGAATAGAATGTTATGCACCAAGAAATTCTAAGGGATAAGACAATGGCCGACAAATATAGACATCCTCAATGATGAAACACAAAATTACCCAATCTGTAGATTATTTGACGTTTAGACACTCAACTTAATGAACCAACCATTCTAAAGTCAAAAAAAGTCCCCAAAATTTTTGAGCTATTGAATAAGAAAAAGTTATTTTAAACCTTTGGGGACTAGTGTAATAAACATCTCAATGTCCCCTCCCATCCTGATGAATAGGACAGAATATTATCAGAGAGAGAGAGAGAGGGGACAATGGCCTGTTTATTACACTGGTCCCCAAAGTTTTGTAATAACGTTTTCTTATTTATTGGTTGTACAACTTTGGGGACTATTTTTATTGGTTGCTTCATTAAGTTGAGTGTCTAAACGTTCAAACTTTAATAGTACTCTACAAAATTTGTAATTTTTGTGTATCAGAATTGGTCATGTATATCGATTCATCAGCCATTGTCTTATCCCTTTATATCCCTGTGTATCCACAGATGTGGTGTGCAAATTAGAAACAAAGATTACAAACTGTACTCTGGTATACAAGTCATCTTCAGGGAAAGGGATTAACTTTCCAGTATTTATATTATGTATTGTTTTTGTGTATTTTTTGTGTGTAAAGTCCAATTTTTTTTTAGGAAGAAGGAGAAAAATGGAGGTTGGCCACAAGATTACACGTTATCTTATTCATTGGATCAAAAACTTTGGGCCCTTTTATTAAATTTTGATTGGTTGGTTTCAATCTAACCAAGCTTTCTAAGCCTTAATTTTAACATACAGGAGGAGTAATTTTGCTTATCTTAATTGAATTTTCTCTAAACATATCAACTTTCATATATCAAAATTATTAGAATAATGACAAATGATAGATTCTAGTTTTTTTTCTAGTTTTGGACTACAGGAAACAAACATCAGACTTAGAGCATTTATTTAGTTCGTTAGCCATTACTACTTGTAAATGTAAATATCGTAAAAGGGTTCCTAAAAATTTGAAAATATAAATCTCCCTTCCTTGTGAGTATATGTGTGCTAACCATGTTGTATTGTCAATAAATAGTAATATAATAAATATATAAGTTGGACAAAGGGGGGGAACTAATTTATCCTACATTTATTATTTTCATCTACTTAACTTTATCACAACTTCTCTTGTGTGTGGGGCTCATGTTAACCCACCTCCCCTTAACTGGTTGGAGGAAGACTTATTGGTCATTTGCGAATATATAAAGTAAGGAAAAGAAGGGTTCAAAAGAGCCCCAAATGGTTTAAGCATAAGTTTTAAATCCAGGAGGAATAATAAGTTTATATTTTTCAGGGAAGTTTTAAAGGTTTTAAGCTATTTTACAGAAGAATTATGATATGGGGGGAGGAAGTAATAAACACTCCAAATAAATCGCTTGAAAAAGATGGTATATATTTCTCCCCTTGGTTTTACCCCCATATTCTATTCATTCAATTAAATAGCCAAAAACCTGACCATGGCCAATACAAAGCTTTCAGGAAAATATCAGAAAGGTTACATTACTTTCATACAAGAACATTTGGTAATTAAGTATAATAAACGTCTTTTAAAACGGTATAAATATGATTATTGATTTTTATATTAGATTATTTCTAGAGTTAAATCATAATAAATGTCAAATATAAAGAGGTGAGAGATCCTATAAAAATGAGATACAAAAAAAACACAAAATCGCTGAAGTATACATTTTGACAAAAAAGAAAATACTTTTTGTCAACTAAAATCTTGGAAAATATAACTTTTTTACAATACCTATTTATGTGATAAAAATAATTATATTCGTCTGATAAGTTCATCTATATAAGTGAACTCTTAATTTGAAAATATTTCCATATCAAACTAATTTTGTAATTTTTTTGAGCTTCACTATTATAGATGACATCATCCTTGTTAAATCACCCTTAGATGGTTTTTAGCAAGTGTTCAAATAAAGCTCCCACTGTTTATAATTGGTTTTGATTAACTTTACCATAAACTGTGATCAAATAACATCTGTGAATAAGTGGGTTATTCGACCACAAGCGATATTTCCTTCATAAACGAAGCCAAATGAAGATTTTAGGTTAACTTAAAAGTTAAAGAAAAATGTCGTTTTTATGACTTCATCCTAAAGATGGTGAATCATATGTATGTGTTTAATTTTATTTTATTAAGAACATCATAGGAACATTATAACATTTATGAAACCTTAAAGTTTATGAAAAAACACATAAATAAACTAAAGATACTCTGACCTTATAATGAACAATGCCAAAAGAATGCTTTGTACTAGTACACCCATAAGCTTCGATAATGGAAAAAAAACTAGCATAAGCAGCAGTTTATAACATATACTAAAATTAAAGGGAAACATAAATTATATATCAGTTACCCATATTACAAAAGAGATAAAATAAACCAAAAATGAGCATTATATGTTAATAATATCGGAAACTGTTGTTTACTAACAATTATCTGCTGTATAGTAGATTCAAAGACTTCGGATTAATGAGGGATAAAATATTTAGAATGTCGGGTTCCTGCAATGTCATAGGGATTGAACTTTTGTTAACTAACCATTATCTGTTAAAGAAAATAATTAGATAGATGAGGGATATAATATTTAAGAATGTCTGGCCCCTACATTGACACAGGGATGTAATGAACCAAAATGAGCATGTGTTAATAATATCTGAAACTGTTGTGAACTAACCATTATCTGTTGTATAATTGAATCAAACTATTATCATTCAGTTTTTATTTATATTCCCTCCTTCTTGATAGTTTAACAATATGCTATTTAACAGAATCTTATGATATATTAGTGACTGCGCAAATAGCCCCTAATGAAAAGATCCCCCAATTTTATATATTTATGAAACAAATAATATCTTTCAATCTATTTTTTCTGAAAGGAAAGTTTTTAAACGACTTAAAAGGCTTAAGAACAAAATTAGTTTGTATAAATCCAATAGGTTCAACAGTTAGAGAGATCATTTGCTTCTGAAGAACAGATGGACAGCCATACATTGTATTACTTTATATTATAGACTAATGGCTAAGCTTCTTGATCTATAAAACCTACAGACTTTTAGGACTGATATCTTCAGGTAAGCTTTGAAAATTATGAAGTCTTTTTAGTCATTTTACTTAGAAGGGGATGGAGACTCGCCTAAATCGACAAAATAGCACTATGATTCTCTTAAATTGAATGCAAATAGTTTTAGCAGTTTCTGAGATCTTAATGGATGGAGAAACACAAAACAAAACACTCTGGTATTTAAGATAGAAGATTACATAAAACTAAGATGATATTATGCAATTTGTGGCAATACAAATTTTCTTTAGATGCAATTTAATAATTTAATTTGTAATAATGAATTTTAAATGATTTGTTGCGTGGCCGAGCTAGTGTGAAAAATTAATCATTTAAATATCATTCAGAGCGAAGCTACTATATAAAACACGAGACTGTAGCGTAATATGTAACACAATTGTTTGTTGTTAGGAAGGTCATGGGTTCGAATCTCATAATTATGTTATCTCATTCGTTGGCTTGAAAAGGGGTACTTTTTATAAAATTAGAATTGGGTTGTTCAAACCGGCAGTGTTCAAACTTTTTCACAAATAATTATAATTTGTAAGAGGAGTAATTTTCTTATAATTTGAGGTCTAAATAAATTCTTCGATCATTACGATCCGTAGGCATTACAAAAGACGAAAAAATACCCTCTGCTTTTATGGCAAATTCGTCATTATGTCATTGATGGTTTTAATGTGTAATATGCATAAAAACAGGCACAACTCATTAATATTCATAATTAGGTCTTCAAGACAACGGTCGTGCAATCAAAGTTTTGGTTGTCTGCAATATCTAGAATTTTATTGACCTTTTTATTAACCTACTAAAACTCAACATTATCAACCTTTCTAGAAAAATTTACTCAGTTATAAAATATGTTATGAAGTGCTAAACTTACTGCGCTACTTATATCCTTTATGGATATTAGTATCCTTGTTAAGTAAGTAATTACATATCTGTTAATAGTATTAATATGCTACAATAGTTTTAATAGTTTAATATATGTCCTTAAAATATCTATCTGTACGTATGACGTATGTAATTATCAGAGACGCATAGTGGCAACAAGGTGATGAGAAGTCTAAAATATATATGGTTAAAAGCTGACCCTATTTTCTGTGGACGGCAATCCTTAAATTTTGGTAATGTAAATATCAATAGAGCATGGAGGTAGAGGCTATTGGTGTGTAAATTACACTAATACACTTGTACCCAAGGTTTTATAAACATGCTCTATCATTGGTTGACTCAATAACTTTGGGTACTTTCATTAGATCTTGATTAGCAGGTTAACACTAACTGTATCTAAATTTGTTACCCAATAGTTTTAATCTAAAAAAAGGATAATCAATTCATCGACAATTGTCTTATCCCTTAAGATCTCTCATCAAAGGTTTCATTTACAATTTCAACGTCGCATCTATATATGACTCAATTAGGGCCAAAATTGAAATAATAAAATCTTCGGACAATTAGCGAATGCGTTACACACTACGCTCTCTCTGTATCTCTCAATTAAAATCTTATGAAGTAATTAACGCTCTAATTAATCTGTTATAGTAATAATTATTATCACAACAAAGAAATAGTAATGTGCCGGTTTTTAATTCAAACATTGAAATTTGATATAGACACCAAATTTATGGATGCTTGAAATACTTATTTTTATTATTTTTATTATTTTCTTTATTTCTTTTTTTTTCATGCTCTGTTTCTTAATTTTTAATTGTCTATCATGAAAAATAATTTTAGATAATTGTTTGAAAGGACTTAAAATACATTTACTTTTCAATCAAGACATATTTTTTTTGGTATATTTTACCTGGATATTCGCATAAACCCTAGCTAATGATATAAGGTGATAGCTATATAGGTTTGGTCTTTATATAGGGGTAGTAATAATACAATGATCAATAAATAAAATGATAGTAAACAAAAATACCCCTTCTGTAGATTAAAATCTGTCTGAAAATTTGTAAAATACAAATTTGTACCAACCAAATAGGTTTTAATAAAAGTCCCGAAAGTTTTAAGCCAACGAAAGAGAGAACGTGGGCCCAATATAATTTACGGACCAACATCCCCTCCCTCCCTGTTCATTAAGATATATCCTTGAGTTTACAAGCTAATTATAAAATTAAGATAGTGTAAACCATAATTATTTACTAGTGTACATTCACGTACGCAAAGATTTTCATATCGTATAATATTACAACAGCAAAAACTGACATTTTTATTATGGATAACACTAATCTATATATTATTTCTTGGATGTTGCACCAGAATATCATGTACTCTGAAACAACATTATTCTCTATCTATCCCCTTTTTCTATTCCCTCTGTTTCTGCTGTATGAACGAATTTACCAATAAATAAGGTACATATTAGCAAGCTAAATTAATGACAAATTTTCCCTTGTCAATATATCCATGTATATCCTATATCCATTATCACCTCCTATACATATATTGTCGTTTTGTCCTTTTTTGCGAATATAAATCTATGCGGAACTAAATTCACTCCTCAAAACTAAGAAATAATAATCTGTGTGGTCTAATATTTAATTGTTGATTGCAGAGACACCATAGACCAAGAATATACATAAGTTTTAAAAGTACAAGGATAAATATTTGGTCTACAATTCTCTTTTTTTTAAATTCTAGTAAATTATACCTTTCAGATGTTTCTTATTTTTGGCCAAGATAAATATCCTTTTACCATGTAATGAATTAAGCATATATATTTATCTAACTATCAAACAAAGCCATTCAATGGTCAAAATGTTTGGAGGTGGTGGAGTG
>LS056449.1:0-12291 GCA_900241095.1 Acartia tonsa
CCCCCCCCCCCCCCCCCCCCCCCCCCCCCCCCCCCCCCCCCCCCCCCCCCCCCCCCCCCCCCCCCCCCCTTTTCCCTTTTTTATGTTTATGTATAAATGTACTAGGAATAAGTGGTAAAAGTTAGAAAATAAAATGAATATTCTTTAACTTATTCAAATAAATCTATTCATTCCCAACTTTATAGAAATTTAAAGTTGCAACTGACGAAAGATTTCTAAGCTTGTTTTCTTTCAAAAATATTTTGTTGAAAAAAATACGCCTACGATTCCCTTTTTTTATTTATTTTTGTCACTTCCCCCCCTCTTACTATGTCTTATATTTTTCCTATTCAAAATAAGAAATTTGAAATAAATCCATAAAAAAAAAAATAATGAATAAAAGTTAGAATAGAAAATGTTATTAATATTTTGGAGCTAATTATCTAGTATTTGATTCAAACTTCAAACTGTTAATTACACTAGTCCCCAAAGTTTTTCTTATTTGTTAGTTTAACAACTTTGGGGACTTTTAATTGTTGAATTTTGATTTGTTGGTTTCATTTAGTTGAATGTCCGAACGTTTCAACCACTAAATGTAATATATGGAAGGGTTACTTTTTTGTATCATAATTGGGAATGTACATTAATTTATCGGCCAACGTCTTATCCCTTTAGATCCCAGCTTTAGGTGTGTATATAGGATTTACCTAATGATATTTTCATATGTATATAAAATATGTATTTTTTGCTCTTAGCAACAAGAATACGAGAGGGAAAAGGGGAAAGGAAAAGAAAGAGAGAAAAGAGAGAGAGAGAGAGAGGTATAGACAGAATTCTTCTAAGAGGAACAATATTTGGCTCAATTTTCTGTATGTTTTCTGTTGTTGTTATATCAACATAAGACTGTGTTTTTCGGGGATCTTAAAGTATAAGATAATGGCCGATAAATTAATATGCATCTCCAATGATGATACACAAAATTAAAGTCCCCAAAGTTAAACCAACAAATAAGAAAATGTTCTTATGAAACTTTGGGTACTAGTGTAATAAACAGCCCTCACTGATCTGTTCCTAATAGATCATTATTTAATATTTTTTTTCTACAATATCATAACACCCATAACTGTTCATTTTGTGAAAGCTTTACATCAATCATTTATTTTCTTTCAAAATATTGACAAAAATATATACATACAAATAGTACAAACTGCTGCTATGCCAGGCTAATGAAATATTGACTACTAGCATCTAGGGGCTCTGTATTCGATAGAATAGAAGGAATAATATACAAATAGCCTAAAACCATCACAAAAGTAAAAAAAAAACCTAATTATAAAATAGGATACTGAAAATAATATTTAAGTTTACTTTTGATGTATAAGTTTAATAAGAACGCCAGAAAATCTTTGTTTTCTGTATGACATGAATTTAAGTAGAGCATAAAACTGAAAAGTAAAGCGTCCTTGAAAAATATAAATAAAGAGATTATAGTCGTGTAAATAGATAGATTTTTCTTCTCTTAATAACTGATTTATTATCATCTATACATTTGATTTTGATAAAATTAACATACATACCCAATGAGGGTACACAAAATTACCCCTTCTGTAGATAAAAATAATTGGTGAATAAGTTTGGACTCTGCTAGTTTGAGACAACCAATCAAGCTTTAATAAAAGTTCTCAAAGTTTTAAAATAAATTTTTCTTTTCTTAATAGTAAAGTTAAGATATATACCCAATGATGGTACACACGATTATACCTACTGTAGATTAAAATCATTGGTGGCAAAGTTTGGACACTGTTAGTTTGAGACAACCAATCAAGCTTTAATAAGAAGTACCCAAAATTTTAAGTCAGCAAAAATGTTTGGGTACTTATTGATCCAACTTATTTGGGATAAGTGGAGGGGGGGGGGGAGAATTTGGAAAGAAAGATTCTTTGTGTTTTTAATATATTTACTATTTATATATTCACAAACAGACGTATTTACAGGGAGGGAGGGGACATTGGGCGGTAAATTATGCTGGTCCTTAAAGTTTTAAAACCATACTTTAATTGGTTGGTACAATCTATCAGTATCACTTTTCCACTTATAGTTTTAATCTACACTAAGAGTAATTTTGTCTGTCGTAATTTGGTTTTTCAAGCAGTTTAAGTATAAAACCGAAACTTCAGCAGGTATTGACAATAAATCGCTTATTTTTTAAACTTTATTCGAACATCCTTGAATGAAACTCAAGGAAATGGTGACGGGCAAATTCACGGTCCGATTTTGTACAGTATATGTATATATTCTGTACACATGGGTTTTTCTCCACTTTACATATGTATTCTATAATATAAAGTAGCAATCGTTTTTTGTCTGTCCCGAAGGATCTTGCTAACCACTGAACTGATATTGTTCTCCTTTACAGCGAAGCTTCTTATAGGTCATGAGAAGGTTTAAAACTATTTTTTCGGAGGGTGTCTTCAACCCCCTCCCCCCAAAAAATATTTTTTTACTCTTTTGAACTTATTTTTTAAAATTTAAAATGGGATGAGGTCGACTTTTCCCTCTCCTTAAGTGCCCCTAGAGGCTTCTAGGAGCGTAGCCGCTAGTATTATATTAAAGCAGTATTTTCAGGGATGGAGGGGACATGGGGCTGATTATTACGCTAGTCGCCAAATTTTTGAAATAATGTTTTCTTATTCGTTGGCTCAATAACTTTGAGACTTCTAATAAAATTTTATTGAGTGGTTCAATAAGTTGTGTGTCTAAAAGTTTCAATAACTAATTGTTATATACAGAAAGGGTGATTTTGTGTATCATCATTGGGAATGTACGTCAATTTTTCCCCTTTTGATCTCTAAGTGCTTATTTGCTATTTTAGATAAGTATATACATTCTTAGACAACTGTGTATCGATCATCAAGGAAATATAAATTTCTTTGTTTCGCTAAAATTCCCTTTTTCCTTAAACCTCTCCCCTCCTAGCTCTTTTATCCTTCAAAAGTTGTTAAAATTATGTATTATATGTATATATTTTTTTGTAGCTATTTGAACAGCACTTTTTGCTCTTTGCCTAGATTTGCAGAAATCTTAAGGGATAAGACAATGGACGATGAATTGATGTACATCCCCAATAATGATAAACAAAATTACTCCGAGTATTAATGGAAAAATTTGTAAAGCAACGAATTAGATAACTTGATTTTAAAACTTTAAGGACCAGTATTATTTACAGCCCAATGTTTCCTCCCTACCTTTCAGTAATCAAATGTTTTGTTAAATTCCAAAATCCAAAAATTGCAGCTTGCGCATATAAAATTGTGAATATTTTTGTTATTTTTGTTTGTCAGGTTTAAATACCAGGGATCTAAAGGGATAAGACAATGACTGATAAATTTATGTAAATCCCCAATGATAATATATAGAATTATCCCTTCTGTAGATCACAATTAGTGGTTAAATCTTTTGGACACTCTACTTAATAAACCAACCAATTAGAATTTAAGTAAAGTCCTTAAGGTTGTTAAGCCAATGAATAAGAAAACGTCATTATAAAACTTTGGGGACTATTGTCCCCTTCCTCCCTGCAGGTTTAGACTCAATTTGATAACTTTCTTTGTTCTCAAATTTTAACTAATATACATAGATAGATAGATAAATAAATAGATAGATAAATGAATAAATAGATAGATTATTTTTGTATGTTTATTAATAAATTTAATCTTTTGCAGGTAAGTTTGAACGTAATTCGCGATTTAAGCTCAACTGTCATCTACTTTTCATAAGGGAATGTTGTAGCAAAATGAGAACTCTAGCTTCGATAGCAGCTGAGTAAATCTCATTTCCCTTATAGCATTACGGACTGACTGACAGACAATGTTAATTACAGAGTAGCTTCGCTACTTAAAATGTAAAAAATAATTTTTAAAAGTAACTTAATTTTCCATTAATCAGGAAAAATGTGTCAAAAACATTTGATATTTGTAAATAAGTTTAATTTTAATCTAAAAATAAATTATTGGCAGTTTCTCTCAAATTGAATATTGACCACAGAACCCTCCCCTCTGCCTTCTTTTAAAAATAAGGAGTGCACGTTTTAGTGTTTTACCACAAGTTAGGTTAGGCTAGATTATATTGGGTATAGGGTAGTCCCGCAGGGTTAGGGTACTGCAGTTCAAGGCCCCGCTGGGTAAGAGCTCCCCATATTTTCAATATAAGGAGAGGGGGGGAGGGGTGGTGATTTTTGGTCGCTATGCACTTTGAGATAAATAATTTTATATAATTTTCCAAATAAATCTAAATCTTTCTTAAGAGTAAATCCATTAAATCACGACATAAAATCAATATTTTTTCTTAATTTAAAAGTTAAAAATCTGTTTAAATCTTAATTAAATTCAGGGATAAGACAATGGATGATATATTTATGTCACTCCCAATTATGATAAATAAGATTATCTCTTATGTAGCTTTAAGGAAAAGATAGGTCAACATAATTAAGATTTAATAAAAGTACCCAAAGTTTTTAAGCCAACAAATAAGATAAAACTTTGATGACCAGTATAATTTACAGTCCAATATACGGCCTCCATCCCCGAAAAAAACTCTTTTAGTGAGAAATAAAATGAAAAATATTTTCGCTTAAAATAGAATAATGGAAAAAAAATAAAAATAAATTTTGTAATTATATTTTCTATTGTCGTTTTTTTCGGTTAATCCTGTTTAAATTTGAATTATCTAAGTTGTTTTTTGTTCTTTTTATGCAGCTTTCTCGTATTCTCGAGTTTTTAAGGAATAAGACAATAGACAATAAATGTGCTCCCTGAATTATTATAGACAAAATTATTACCCCTTATGTAGGTTAATTTTTTAAAAGTTATTAAGTTAGGTTCCCTTTAGGACTAGAACCCCATAGGTTACAGGTCTTCTAGGGGCTAGACAATTGTTATTATTATTTATTATCGCATTACAGCTTTCCACGGAAATTAAAATATCAAGACCAGTTTTGATAGCCCTGAAGGGACAAAGACCCGGGCTAACAAAACTGGTACTAATTTTATGATTTTTATTTTAATATTTGTGGAAAATAGATTTAATAAAATCGCTGAAAAAATATCACTATCCCCCCAAAATTTTTTCATAACATGTTTTCGTCTGCTTTGTTGTTTATTCCAAGAAATTCAGAAAAAAACGAGAAAGTAAAATTTTAAAAGCAGTGCAGCTTATAAAAATTTTTTCAAAAAAAGCCATTATTGGTTGAAAAGTTTGGACACTTCGTATTTTGAACCCACCAATTAAAGTTTAACAAAAGTATCCAAAGTTCTTGGGCTAATGAACACGATAAAGTGATTATAAAACTTTGGGTACCAGTGTAATTTACAGTCAAGTATCCCCTCCCTCTCGATATCAATCTAACAATTTTTTTTTCATTGCTATTAGGTTTTTTTTGCGTTTCAAATAATATTCCTTACAGACGGACGTACCTACGACAAAAGCAAGTTATATAGTAGCTGCGCTATCGAAAATATGTCTGTGTATTGATAGGGGTATTTTGGGACATTTACTTTTACTGTGAGTGGATCAAACAGCCCCCCAACCCCCTCCTCTTTAATCATATTATTAAGTTTAGGTTAAGTAATGATCTGACGAATCCTGTAAGGGTACCCTTGTCCGGTTATTTGTCAGGTAGGGAGACTCATACTGGTACCCAAAGTTTTATAACCAAGTTATCTGATATGTTGGCTAAAAACCTGGCGGCCATTAATATTTTAATTTAATATCAAAAACATTGAAATTGAAGGTGGTTGCATATTGCCCCACTATCGCTTAAAAGAACGCCTCTAGTATTTTTTTCAAAAAAACAAATAAAAAATCTACGTACTTCTTTTTATAAGAGAATGTTTTTGAAAAAAAATAATAAAAATAAAAAAAATTGTTTCCCTAGTAACGATGTTTTATGTGTATAAAAAATATTTTTTTATTATAAAAAAATGTTAAATTAAAATTATAAAATCAAGTTTAAAGTTTTAGAGAGAACGTGTATGTATATAAATTAATTTACTTATATCAGATAATCATAATAAGTAAGTAATAAAGTGAAACTTGTAGCTGGCTAAAATAGCGATCACCCCGCCACCCATTCCCCTTTACACCATCCCCTCCATCCCTACCTGATGAACGAACTGACCAATAAGTGATGTCTATGTTAGCAACCTAAATTGAAGACAATCTTTACCCAATCATTACATCCACGTATATGTATATAACTTTGGGTACTAGTTTTCTGTTCAAACCCATTCTGTGACTTCTACAACAGACATACAGACGGATTACATTAATTATAGATTAGCTACTTGTTAAAATAACCTGCTGGTATTATTAGATAATAAAAGCTAAGCCATGCAATATTAATGGATATAGGATATATGTGGATATACTGACAGGGGAAAATTTGTCGTCATTTTAGCTTCCTAATACGGACATATTTTTTTGTCAGTTCGTTTATCCAGTAGGAGGGAAGAGGATGGGGTTAAGAGGGTGGAAGGGAGGTACTGTTATTTTAGCCAGCTGCAAGTATTACTTTATCAGAGTACATGAAAATCTGGTGCAATATCCTAGTAATAATATATCGATTACAATAATTTACAGTACAAAGCTGAAAAATAAATACTAATTAAAAGAGATTATTTATCGCATCGTATTATACATAGACAGCTTACCAGTTTTATTAGCCCCGATGGGTAAAAGGCCAAGGCTGACAAGGCTGGTATTAATTTTTTTATTTTAATTTTAATATTCGTGGAAAATTGTCTGCAATACAATGCTATCATGATTTTTCAGTTTAATTGAGAACCGGTCCTAATTCAAAGCCGTACTGGATAAATTAATCTTGCAATAGATTTTAGCAGAAGTTTGTTGGTTTCATTAAATTATCTTTCATAAATCTATCCCTGAAATATTAAGCATTAAGATTTTAAACAGATTTTACGATTCTATAATTCAAATTTCAAATATTTTGTTGTTTTTCTAAATTTGAAGAATTTTATTTTGTACATTTTAAACAGAATATTGAATTAAGAAGCGAAGTTAGGCTACTCTATAGCTTTATATCTGCAGTCTGTACGTCCATATAATATGATATTAGGGAGGGCGGAAACATTGGACTGTAAATTATACTGGTACTCAAAGTTTTGCAAACACATTCTGCCATTCATTGTCTTAAAAAACTTAGGGAACAACTATTATGCCTTGATTGGTGTCCAAACTTTTCCACCATAATTTTCATCCACAGAAATGGTAATTTTGCTGCGCTATTTTTGGACAAAATTGTTCTTTTTTTCTGTTATAGATCATTTAAACAGGTAGGGATGGATCAATCCCAATCAATAAACTAATCCCCCTAACTTTACAGCAATCTAAGTCCAAACTTTAAGATTTGGGGGAAGATTAATTTTCAATCCATTGTCTTATCCCTATATATATATATTAGTGTGGAGGGGGGGGGTGCATCCAAGGCTTTAAGGGGGTGGGGTATTACATAAGAAAAGAGGGTTACAATTGAAGGGGTAGGGGGTAAAATCCGCATTGTTCAATATAGGAAGAAAAAAGAGATAAGAATTTAGAAAAATAAATTGTCAATCATTTTTAAGTCATTCAAGTTTCATATAGTAAGGCACGGTTGGGAGCCTTATTAACTCTTACATAACCTAACCTAATTGAAAAAGCACCTTAAATCAGGTTAGGGAAGGAAAATTGGAATGTAAATTATACATGTACCCAAGGTTTTATTAGCACGTTCTCTCATTCGTTTACTACAACATGTTTGGTATTGATATTATATCTTTAATAGATGGTTCAAACTATTCAACCATTAATTTTTGGGAATTTATCGTCCATTGTCTTATTCCTAAAGATCCCTAGAGTATTTGATTATCATATAACCTATCCTTATCTTAAAAGTAAGGGGGGAGTGTGGGGAGGGGGGGATAAAAAAAAGGGTTAAAATCAAAGGGAAGTGGGTAGAGATTGTTGTTTTTGCTAAAATTGGCAAACTCAACAACACAATGGATTTATTATTACTTGGATATTACACCAGTTTATAATGGACTCTAATAAAGGAAACTTGTAGCTGGCTAAAATAATGATTTACCCCTTCAAACCCCTTTACCCTATCCCATCCCCTCCTACTGGATGAACGAACTGACCAATAAGGGATGTCCATGTTAGCAGCCTAAATTAACGACAATATTTCCCCTGTCATAATATCCACGTATATTCTATATCCATTAACAACACAAACATATGAAAAAGAATAAATATAGTAGATCTAGATCCTTACTCAGTAAATTGCACCAATATGAACATTGTGAAGGGATAATCCGGCCTTTTTATTGTTTAGAACGTGTGAACATTTTGTTAAGAAGCTAGTAAAAGTGGCTGACTCAGATTATGACGTCAACAAAAAAAAGGCGCAATAAATTGATAGATAGATGAACCTATACTCAAAAAATAACAATATGTAATAGTTTAAGAAAATCATAAACATTATCAAAATTTGCATTATATGTAGTTTAAATTTTTGTCGCTAGGCTTCTCATTTTTATAAGAAAAATATTATTTAAATCACATAAACTTTCTGCAAAACCGTTATTGTAGAAAAAAAGTAGTACTAAAACAATTTAAAAACTATTTAAAAAGTTTTTGTTTTAATCTATAAATTTTAAAAAGGAAGAAGTCGTATTTTTTAAAAATGTGTTTTATAGATAAGTCTATTAAACAAAGTAAGTACTAAACAATTGAATTTTTAAATTTAGCTATTTATGTATGCGTTGATTTATCATATCGGCGCTATCTCCATTCACTGTGTTTAGTTAATTGTGTTTAGATAATTTACGCCAAATTTTAACGAAAGTGGACTTATGAAGCCGTCAATTGACTAGATATCATCTACCATTAGCCCTCTAGTGGTTTGTTAAAACTTATCAACCACTAATTTTAATCTACAGAAGGGTTACTTTTGTGTATCATCATTGGGGATTTACATCAATGTATCGGCCATTATCTTATCCCTTTAGGGCGTTGATTCTTGTATCTAACAGTCCATCTAGGGGTTTAAATCTATTTGGAAGGGGAAAAGAGGGGTTATTAGATACAAGATACAGATTGTACAGTCGGATTCCCTATTAGCCTTTAAGTTAGTGTTATATCAACAAATTTATTTTTAAATAGCCAAAACCCCTCCAGGGCCTAAATGGAGCTTCCCTGAAAGGAAAAAAATCCATCGGTTACAAAAATTATTATGGATCTGAAGGGATAAGACAATGAACGATGAATTGTTGTATTTACTCAATGTTGAAAAACTAAGTTTTACCCCTTCTATTAATTAAAATCATTGATTGAAAAGTTTGGACACCAACCAATTAGAATTCAATTAAAGTACCCAAAGTAAGATATATGGCTATAAAACTTTGGGTACCATCATATTTAAGTCCAATGTCCCCTCCCTTCCTGAATTCTCCCCCAAAGAAAATTGAAATGACGAAATTGTTTTATTTTTAACTTTGATTATAACACAAACCAAAAAAATGCAATAATAATCAGAATTTCGAAAAAAATGCACTTTTTTCAATTTTTTCCTTACGGCAAAATGTAGGGACTTGTTACTTAATAGTTGGGTTATGTCAAAAACAGTTAAAGTGTCGAACTATGTCGTCAGAAAAAATTAACAATTAACCAATGAGAGGCCGTTATATATTTTACCATTGGTCAATTACAGTGAATACTGGCTTCTTATTGGTTAATTGTTAATTTTTTTCTGACGTCATAGTTCGACACTTTTACTGTTTTCGGTTATGTCAGGTAGGGAGGGGACTTTGGGCTGTTTATTACACTAGTCCCAAAAGTTTTAATAACCCTTTCTTATTCGTTGGCTTAACAACTTGGAAATTTTTTTTAAAATTTTGATTGGTTTGATCACTAAGATGTGTGTCAACTACTAATTGTAATCTACAGAAGGGGTAATTTTGTGTATCATCATTGTGGATGTACATCAATTTATCAGCCATTGTCTTATCCCTTTAGATTTCTAGGTTATATAATGTTTTCACTTTGGGCTTTTCAGGCGAGGGTGGGGGAAAAAAGACAATTTCCGAAAAATTGATGTACATCCCAAATTAAAACAGAACTACTCTTTCTGTAGATTATAATTTGACAGTTTTGACATCCCAATCGAGAAGAAGCCAACGAATTTGATTGAGAGATGTTTATAAAGTTTGGGGATGAGTATAATTTATTATCAAATGTCCCCTCCCTCCTTCCTGGATATTTTAAACTGTACAAAAAGATAAAATTGATATTCCCCCTAAAAAAATTAGATTGATAGCCTGACAGACAGACAGACAGACAAGCAAACAGATTAACAGATAAAAAAAAAGTCGACTAAAATTTGATATTTTTGTACTGTATGAGATCAGCTTAAAATTAAATCTCCCTCTTTTTTTTTCTCGCTCACTCGTTTTTTCGAAAATATTTTATGATTTAAAATGACTCTTAATATACCCCTTTAAGCTCTTAAGGGCTAAGATAATGAACGATAATTTAATGTACATCCACAATGATGATAAAAACAAAAATACCCCTCCTGTAGATCAAAATTATTGGTTAAAATGTTTGAACTCCAAGCTGGTTTGGAAATAAACAATCAAAATTCAAAAGTACCAAAAGTTCTACGAAAACAACGAATAAGCTACGGGGGTTTCAAAACGTTGGGTACCAGTGTATTTTACAGTCAAATGTCCCCTCACTCCCAAGGCTTTATCGCAGGGGTGGTACACGAGGTCCATTTAAAAAAAGGGGGAAATTGCTTCGTTCCTTTTTCCACTTGACCAAATATTTGATAATAGTTGTGTTTTACAATTTTTATATTTTCACTTCATACTTCTATTTATTTCTTTATTGATGATAATAATTATAGCATGATATTCTTCAATAAAATTAGCAGGTACGCCCCTGTCCTCTAAAAGAGATTAGGAAAATGGCTTAAAACAACTCAAAGAGATTTACAAAGCTTCACTGAAATGAACATCCAATTCTGCCAAGTATCTTTCTAGATCTTTAGCTTCAGACAAAAAAAAACCTTACTACTTTATATTACAAGAAGATGTCATAGACGAAGCATGTATGTAATTTTATGGGGGAGGGGACATTGGACTGTAAATTACACTGGTACCCAACTGCTTTATCTTATTCGTTGGCCCAAAAACCTTTGGTTTTAAGATTTGTTGAGCTTAGCTTTACTAGATGTTGTCATCCTTGTTTATTTTGTAAAGAATTTAATAAAAAAAAATAAGGGAGCGATCACTGCCGCAAATTTATTACATTTATAAATCTTCAGAATCGCGCATTGTTACCCCAGCACAGCAGGGAGGGAGTGGACATTGGGCTGTTTATTACACTAGTCCACAAAGTTTTATAATAAGCTTTTTTTGTTCGTTGGCTTACAAACTTTGGGGACTTTTATCGAATTTCGATTGGTTGGTTAATAAAATTGAGTGTTCAAACGTTTCAACCACTATTTAAATTCTACAAAAGTGGTAATTTTGTGTATCGTCATTGGGAAAATACATAAATGATGGCCATTGTCTTATCCCTTTAAACCCTTGACATATGCCCCCTTCGGTGAAGTTGAAGAAAGGGGGTGGGTGTTACACTCCCCGAAAATAGTATTATATCAAATAATGTAAAAAAATTACCATATTAGTTCACTACAGAGAGAGAGACATCCTGTTATTTTTATATAAGGATAGAATCTTTTTGCGATTATAAAATCCCCTTTTGGATAATAAGCGGATGTTAATGCACAGCAAAACTACTAAAGGTAATTAAAAGTTAAAATGAATAGAATTTAAAAAAAATATATTTTATGATTTCATGATTAAAAGCGAAACAAGGATTTATGTGTTCATAAGTAGCACAGCAATAACGATTTTCGGGGATCTGAAGGGATAAGACAATGAACGATAAATTGATATATATTTCCAATGATAATAAACAGTGTAGATCATTTTCATTAGGCTGTTTATTACACTAGTCCCCAAAGTTTTTGTTGGATTAAAAGTTGGGTAATTTTACATTTCATCTTTATTGGGTTGTACAAACCTTGAGTGTTCAATCGTTTCCACCAATAATTTTAATCTACAGACATTTTAATTTTGTTTCTCATAATTGGGAGTTATATTTGATATCTAAGCTTAGTTTAAATAAGCTTATAATGTATTTTTAGAAATATTAATTAGTCAAAAAATGAAAACATAAAATAAGGCAATA